>VZTA01025957.1:214033-230662 GCA_013398855.1 Mohoua ochrocephala | reverse complement strand
GCCGGGCCGCAGGCTGGCGAGCCGGGGCGCGCTGGCGGCGGTGGCGGCCGAGGAGAAGGAGGAGGAGGCAGGCGGGAGCCAGCCGCCGGCCGCGCCGCCGCCCCACAAGAGGATGAAGAAGCGGAAGGAGCTGAACGCCCTCATCGGCCTGGCCGCCGACGGCCGCAGGAAGAAGCCCGCCAAGAAGGGCTCGGGCCACCGGCTGCTGCGCACCGAGCCGCCCGCCTCCGACTCCGAGTCCAGCTCCGACGAGGACGAGTTCGCAGGGGCGCGGGGCCGCTGCGGAAAGTGAGTCCCGGGCGCTGCGCGGGGGGCCCCTGCTCGGACAGGTCCGGTGGGGCTGCGCTGCCTTCAGCGGGTCGGGTTCGCAGCTGGGGGGTTAAAGGGGGTGTGTGCGGCTAGGGACTGCCAGGGGACAGCCGGAGCTGCACTGAGCGTGTCCGACCCCGCAGGTGGCCTGTCTGGGGATGAAGTGTCTTCGAGTCACGGAATGGCTTGGGTTGGAGGGGACCTTAAAGATCATCTCGTTCCAACCCCCAGCCATGGCCAGGGACAACTCCCACGGGACTATACCCTGGCTTTTTCCTTTTGTTTTTTCTGTTTTGGTGCTTACCGCAGCACAAGTTCTTGTGGGCTTGCGGACTAAACTCGGAGGCAGCTCCTGGAGATGCTGAGCGCAGTTACCCGTGTGTGTGCTCAGCGTGGCACAGCTCTGCGAGCTGGCGCAGTGCTGGCTTTCTCGGGGACGTGCTGTGCTTTTGCCAGTAAATAAGCTTTTCAGTTAAGTAACAGCATTAATAATGGGCCTCTGTGCATACCTGAAAGTAGGCATGTCTCAGGGAAACTTGGGCTTTCACAATTTAGAACGCTCTAGAAGTACTTGTCGTAACATTATGGTAATACCTCGTCTTGAAGCGTGTTTTCCAAGCTGTCAAGCAGAGGTGCCTGACATAAGTTTATGTCAGCAGAGCAGGATATTTTAGTAACAGAAACCTGACAGCTGCTTTTAAATATGCTAGATGTGCCTCCTGAGGATAAACTGAATAGAGAGTAACAGCCCTGACCTGGCTTTATAGCCTTATTTATTCCTGAAAACACTCTTTGTTAGTCTCGTCAGCCAAAATGTGTGCTGTTACAACGCTGTCCTTTATTTTGCTAGAGCAGCATTTAAAATAAAACTTTTCTAGGCACTGCTGTATATTCACAAGCTGTTAACTTTGTTTTCTGCAGGGGAGACTACCTGCGATGCTGCAGGTTCTGTTACCCTCTGTGTGCGTTTGTCATTCTTGCTGCTTGCGTGGTCGCGTGCGTTGGCTTAGTCTGGATGCAGGTGGCTCTCAAGGAGGATTTGGATGCAATAAAGGAGAAGTTTCGAACTAGTAAGTATGAATGTAACTGCTATTTCACACTTTCTTCGGGCAGTATGAAGAGCTTTAGTTGCTTGCCTGCTCAGTCAAAGTCTGAAAGTACTGAGTAGACAAATTACCTCTGAATTGAGGAGTGCTCTGAGCCGAGAACACAGAAACTTGGTGAATCTAAGGTGATTGTTAAATATTCTTGCCTGCTCGGCATCTTCTGAGGGGGAGGGACGCTAGACTGGATGGGCCTGTAGTTGCTTGTATATACATTTCTAAAATTCCTGACTTTGGTCTTTAGAGTGCTGTCTTCCAAAGAAAGACCCTATTTAAAAAGTGCCGATCATCCCTGTCAAAGTAGTCTAGGGAATTCTGGAAAAAGTTCTTGTCTTGAACTCTTTTAAAAACCATTGATGCTTGCTATGGAGTTACTGCAATTTGAATATTGCTTCAGTACTATATTTTCTCTCTGTATCCTCTGAATGTTCATCTTGCTTGCATTGACCTGTTCTTGTTCAACTTTTATGTCAGGTTACATGTGGTGTAGAGTTAACATGTTTAATACTTCGAAGTGTGGAGTTAAGGTGAAGTGTTTGGCTGGTAGGGCTCAGGTTTTCTCTCTCCATGTCAAGATTCCCATGCCAAGATTTCAATATAATAACTTCTGTAGAGCTGAGGTATAACAGATGGTGATATGGGCATGTAAGGTATGCTTTTGGTTCTCTGTACCTCACCTCCAGGCACAAGATGTGCTTTGGTGCCTCATGTCAGTGGTGTTTAAAATCCTGTGTATATTGAAGAAGGCAAGCGAAGGTGTTGTTTTGCTTGTGGTAAAAGAGGCGTTGAGGAAGTGCATGTAGAAATTCATTGCTCTTGGTGTTTGGGTGTTCCTGTTCAGGTGTGTGAGGTGGGGAGTTGTCTGCCAAGGTGGAACAGGCTGGCTGGGTGTGAGAGAACTGCTGATAGATGTGCTTTTGTATTAACTGATACTGAACTCCAAAAGTTGGCTGTAGTTGCTGTCCACCAGTTCTGGAGGATACCTTCAGCTCCAGCTGCCACATTGTGGCTGCGAGTGTTCCCAGCAGCTCTGCAGTGGCTGTTTCTGCGTTCTGGGTCAGCAGCTGCTGCTCTTTGTGGACTGCTCCCCTTTAAGGGTGTGCTGGTGGTAAAAGTTTTGCACGAGGAGAACGTTTGTTGGCTTTGGTGTAATTAAGTTTCATCATTCCTGCTCAACACAGAGCTCTTTGTTAAAGCAGCTGTGCTCCCTGAGCGTGTTCTCCCTGTCTGGCAATTACAGATGGGCTTGTTTTCTTCTTAATAGCTCTGATAGAAAAGCTGTGCGTTTAATGCTTTGTCTGGTGATAAACGTGTCAGATTTCTTTGCCTCCACAATAGCATGCCTAGGAGTTGGATGGCAGCCTCATAATGAGGCACAGCATTTAAATATGACAACAAAAAAAAAGCAGGCAGCAAGAACAACCTGCTTCCAAAAGGTAACATTTTGCCTTGATGAAATGTGTGGGTGAACAGAGAAACAAAGGCAGGTGACCCATCTGTCGTACAGCAGGTTTGGAAAAGGAACCTTTTTCTGAATCTTCATGCAGACTTTTTTCCCCTTAAGAGCAGATGTTTGTGGCAGTATTTGTTATGTTCTGCCATCCTTTGCACAACGTGAGTATGGGATGAGTACTTTTTATAAACATCTTTGCATCAAGTATGTTTGGAATAGGAGGAAGTCATGCAGTGTTTTCCCTTCAGCTATCAGTAGTGATGCTAAGAACACGTGTGGCATTTAACCTTCCTAGAGCTGCAAAAAACTCTTCCAAGTGGAGTCTCACTGTACACAGTGAGAGTGGCAAAACAGAAAATAATTTGTCTACAGGAGCCTATGAAAACATGAAATTTAGTGTGAACTGCTTGTGTCAAATGCACGGTTACCTCTCAGTCTGTTTTGGCTAAAATATACCTTTCAAGGTCTTACCCAAAAGTGTTGTTTGGACCTTGAGTGAATCGGTGCAGATTACTTTGCACCTAAAAAGTACTTTTAGAACTTGCTTTGGGAGAAGTGAGGTGGGTTTTTGAAGATGCACAGCTTTCCGGTTTTGTGTGTTTGGGCATCCATTCCACAGGCTTCTCCTTTTGGGTCACACATGGAAATCTGTTCTGGGATCTGCTAACTACACATCACACAGGTCCCACTGCTCTTGGCAGTCTGGTCTGAACGATGGCCGTTTGTCGTGGAGCTTTCCAGTGCTGCCTTACAGGTTGGAGGTGCAGATTTTGGAGAACTCTGTCATCTCCGTCTCAAAACCTTTGCTTGTTTGTTTCTCAGACCCGGGGATTTAGGATTGCCTCACAGCACAGCTAAACAGCTTAGTCACTGCCGATCTGGAAGAGCTGCATTTCTGAGGCTCACTGGAATTGCTTTGAGCTGCACGTTTCCCCCTTCCTGTAGTATTAATTGCAGTAAAAACCGACTTCATTTCCAAGGACCTTGTTTACGGATTTGTTTACCAACAGGCATTAATGTATAAGCTTCTACATTATTTTCTCAGTTGTTTTCTGTCACACAGAGCAACTAATTACATTAATCTCCTTGGAATTCACTTCGTGGTCAGCAGCCCCTCTGCAGCCTTGGAAAGGGCACTGAGGTTCGTTTCACCTGCCTCCTTTGCCCTGGGACTGTTGGCAATTCTTATTCACAGGCCCATTACTATTTCATGTTCCCCTGTGGAGGTAATGCAAAATAACTGCACTAAATAAAGACCTACTGAAGCTTGCCAGAGTGACAGGACTATGCAAAGTGTTAAATTTAGTACAGTCTCTCTGGGTGCTCTCTGCAGATATTGGTACTCTTAAAACAAAAAAAGAGCTGTCATTCTGAGCAAACATTGAATCCAGAACTGGCAATAAACCTGTATGTAGAAACTATTACTGCCTTCTTTCACTGCTGTAGATGTTGCTGTTTGTAATTTGTTTTATGCCTTTCGGTGTTGTTTACCTGGATTTTTGGTTTGGTTTGGTTTTTAAACATATTTAATTATTTTTTCATTCTTTTAGTGGAATCTAATCAAAAGACATCATTCCAAGAAATTCCTAAACTGAATGAAGATTTGGTGCAGAACCAAAAGCAGCTAGAACAAATTGAGACTGGAGAACTGGGGCTGAGTAAAATTTGGATAAATATCACAGAGATCAATAAACAGGTGAGAGGGGATCAGTCCTTGGTTTTGAAAAATAATAAAATACTCCATTCAATTTTTTAAACAGAAATTAATTTTATCTAAGGACTTCTGTGACCATATAGGTAGCTTTTATTTTTAAAGTTAAAATAGAGTACAAACCTTAATTAAAACAAGCAAAAAAAAATGAAAATAAAAGACCAGCTTGAGCATCCAGCTGGGCTGGAGACTGATCACAGGAGGAGAAATTGCATAACTGGCTGAAGGAGTTCAGGCAGAATTTAAAAGAACTGTGCAGTTTTTAATTTTTCTGCCAAATAGTTGTGATGTTTATGATGAGAGATTTGACATTTCAAATTTCTGAGAGCGTTTTGTAAGTGTGGAAAAGAGTTACCTGACTCAGAGCAAGCTCCTGTTGCTACGAACAAAAGCCTGGTGTCCTGTGAATATAAAACCTGCTAACACACACTCAGCCTCTGTGAATATAAAACCTGCTAACACACACTCAGCCTCTGAGCTGGTGTAAATCTTGGCACTGTTGATGGGGCTAGACCTAAGTCACTTAGCAGAGAGCTCTTTGCTCAGCTGCTCTATTAACTCACACTTCAAATGAAGCATCCAGCAAGGCTCTTACTGAAATTTCTGCCCTGGAGGGTAAAAGTTCAGAGCTGCTCACAGTGAACGGTATGGAGAGGTGTGTGTGGGGAACTCTCCTTGACACAGGTGCTCTGGTTTAATTTGTTAGAGTACCGAGGTGCCTGCTCAGATTGATTTTTCTTCATTCCCATGTGGTGGTTAAGTGCTTACTGGGGCACATCTGAAAATCTGATTTGCTTTCTTTAGCATCTCACTGTTTTAGCCACAGTTATTTAGGCTCTTCGTGAGGCTTTTAAAAGGCTCTTATCTGCACCTGGCTGTTAAAGATACTTGCACGTGGTTCTTGCAGGCCCTCAGGTTACTTCAGGGTCTGGTTACAGTCTGAGCCTGATCTTCTGGGGATCAAAATTTTCTCACTGTTTTTTTATCCGTGAATTGTTGGGATGTGCTGCTGGGAATAATCTCAGCCAGTGTTCACAGCTGTGGAGCTAGAGAGTCTGCATGCCAGCTGATCAGCATTGACCTAATGTAAAATGAGGATCTTTTCCTCAACTCGCAAAACAACTTTGTTTTTTAACCGGAAGAAAGTGAATTTTAGTCTCTGTTCCAGTTGTGTGGCTGAGGGTTTGGATGGTAGGTGCAACTTCTTTGCCTGTCACTCATATGGAGAGGCGGCATGGCTTTGCTGGGTTTTGCCAGGTGGGTTTCGTTGCTAAATACAAAAGTGGATGATGGTTTCCTCCACATAAGGACTTCTTGCACAACTTTTTAAGTCTTTCTTGGGCAACAGCCTCTCTCTAAGAGGATGAATGCAAAACCGGCAGAGGGTACCTTACTGAAAAGAAGGGTTTTCTGTGGTTTTCGTTCAGTTTTAAAAAAATAAATAAAAACTTGCTCTTTTGCAAGAGGCAGAATATTTTTAATGCAGCCTAGGCAGGACTTCTAACCTAGAGACAGGGATGTTCTGTGTGTGTACATGTATCATTTTGTATTGCTTTATGTTTTAATGTTAACACATTAAGCCATCAGTATTGGGGAAGGTCAGAATCAGGATTATGTCACCTAATTCTAAGTGTTCTTTTTTGGTTTTAGGTATCACTATTGACCTCAACAGTAAATCATCTCAAAAACAATATAAAATCTGCTGCTGACCTGATTTCTCTTCCCCTCACAGTAGAGAAACTTCAGAAGGTAAGTACTGTAAATGTGGCTGTCACTAAGTGTGTTCTGTGTGTTAAGCTGCAGCTGGGCTCTTGGGGACAGCAGTGACAACAGGAGCTGCCTGAGTTGCAAGGAATATTTGTTTCTCTTGTCTTTAAAATTTGACTTCATATATTGTGTGCTCCTATGAGAATGTGTGGCAGGTAAAAAAATTTAAAGGCCTTGTTTATCCCTTTCGGAGATGCATTTGTTTGTATTATGCTGTCCCATGTGTACCTTGGAGCTGATCTTTCTGGCTACTTCCCTCCAAATTACTAATCTTAATATCGTGTAAGACACTTGGAAAAAGTCTGTCTGCAGTTTTATAACTGCATGCAAATAGGTGGTTTGTTTAGCTTTTTTAACTGGGAAAGGAAATGCATTGCTTTCTGTTAATAGAGTGTCTTACTGTGTGCCTTTACCACAGCTGAGCATCCTTTACCAAAGGACTGTCCTGTTTATTTTGGGAAAAAGAATGGCTTGTTGAAACTTGCCTGCCTCTTCCACGGCAGTTCTGTTTATTTAGCAATAAATGTTTATATTGGGCTCACACCTAATGTTAGCAATAAGCATTTATATTGGGCTCACACCTAATGTTAGCAATAAACATTTATATTAGGCTCACACCTAATGTTAATCCAGTCTTTGTGGCATTATGGGTTTCCACATCTCGTTTCCTATCCCTACAAAATTAATGTGTAATCAACAAGCTAGTGATTTGCAAAGCAATGAGTGTGGTTTGGCTGATGGGGCTGCCAGGATTTCTTTTCCTGGGAGGAGAACAAAGTTGTTTCCTAAGCTCCTTATTTGCTGCTGCAAGCAGGCTGGATTTTCAGTGTGTCCTGTCAGAAGCAAGTCTTAAGGCATGTTGTAGCAGCAATAGTGTGGCCAGCAGAACCAGGGCAGTGATCGTCCCCCTGTACTGGGCACTGGTGGGGCCACACCTCGAATCCTGTGTCCAGTTCTGGGCCCCTCAATTCAGGAAGGACATTGAGGGGCTGGAGAGTGTCCAGAGAAGGGCAGTGGAGCTGGGGAAGGGTCTGGAGCACAAGTCTGATGAGGAGCAGCTGGGGGTGTTTAGCCTGGAGAAAAGGAGGTTCAGGGGGATCTTGTCACTTTGTACAACTCCCTGAAAGGAGGTTGGAGCCAGGTGGGGGGGTCAGGCTGTTCTCTCAAGTGGCAAGTGATAGGACAAGAGGAAATGACCTAAAGCCGTGCCAGTGGAGGTTTAGATGGGATAATAGGGAAAATTTCTTCACTGAATGCGTTGTCAAACAGTGGAGCAGGCTGCACAGGGAGGTGCCGGAGTCACCATCCCTGGAGGTATTTAAATGACGTGGATAGGAGCTTGGGGACACGGATTAAGGGTGGACTTGGCAGTGCTGAGTTAACAGCTGGACTCAGTCTTAGAGGTCCTTGCCAACCTAAGTGATCCTATGACAAAGCTGTGTTTCTTATGTGGGATTTGGTTTTCTTGAGCCTTTTTCCTTGTAGGTACCGTTCCCAAAAATAAGGTTGCCTGCTGGTGTTAGAGTCCTGAAGGACTACTGAGGGAGTTCCTCTTGGCAGTGGCTTTTGTTCATAGTGCTGAAGGGTGCTGAAGGTGTCCTGAGGTCCTCCAGGGCAGAGGTTGCTTTGGGTATAATTTTCAGTTTTGAGTGCAAAGAAAGTTCCAAATTCTTCAAACTCCTGTGCATATTTTTGTGGCAGCCTGCCTGCAGTTTCACTAACATTGTGTTTAGCTGGTTGGTACTTTAGGACAGTGCAGTTTGAGGAAGGCTGAAGAGTTCTGTCATCTTTTTTATTGCAGACTGTGGCCAACATAGGTAGCACCCTTACCAGTGTGGCTCACGATGTTGAAAATATACAGACAGCTATTGAGGAATACAAGAAATCCATAGAAATACTCCAGAATGATGTGGTAAGAAAAACGCACTGCTTTAACACTGCCTAATAGGAAGCAAGTTAAAGAAATGCTTGGAGTTCTGCCTTTTGCCTTTGAAATACTTCTGAGGTTTCAGTAGGTTGGTACGCTAATTAGTTAATCTCCTAATCCCTGTGTGACATCTGTATGGTACCAAGTTCGTATTTCTCTGGAGCCAGAATTGTTCCTTTCTACACTTCTTGTCCTGCATATTTTTGCTTCCTATTCCACAGATATGGGGGCTTGAGAAACGCTTCTGTGTGATGCAGGGTACTGCTTATGGTAGCACTGTTTTAGGTTTGGGGGTGTGAGAAAATTGAGATAGGTTGTTGGTTGAATTAAGAATCCGTATCAGGATGAAATTACTGACTGTCTTTACCAGAAACTACTCACTGTATTTATCCTGACCTCTCACTTGGGCTTAACAAACTGAGCTGATAATTACAGTTTTTCAGCTAAACTGCAATACAAGAATTCTTGCAGATAAAATCTAAATTAGACACGTAATGAAGCTTGATTGAGTCAGTGGGTGCTCTGAAAACATTGCAGATATGGCAGTGTGTATGGTAGCAGTGAAATGTGTATCATCATACTTCATTAAATGGAGAATAGTTAATTAGGAGAGTTTAATGAAAATAAATTTGGACCTTATGTGTTTGAAAGAAAAAACTATTAGCCTAGTTAAAATACTGCATGCACAGCAGACCCGAGTGACTGTAATTGTAGCAAAACATCCTTAGCTACAGTCTGCCAGTTATTAAACACTGATTTACAGGGATTTTGTAACACAATTTTCTGCTTCTTTCCTTAGAAGGAATTGAAACAGCTGCCTTCACTTCCTTCCACTGCTGTGCCGAGGACTGAGGGAAATCAGACAGAATACTGCAAAAAGGTATTTTCTCCCTTGCATAAGGAATTTTGGTACAAGTGCCATGGATATGTAACTTACCCGTGTGTTTTACAGTACTGTAGTGTGCAAAAAGTATGTTTTTTATCAAGACAGTGCAGATAGCACGCTTTAAAGCAAATCATAAGATAATTTTGCTGTAGTTTGTTCCTGTGTATGTGCAAACAGGAAAGTGCCCTGGTCTGAGAGTGGAGATTTTTTGTGTTCTGACTGGGTGAGGAGTAAAAAGAGTGAAACCATTATTTGACAAATTATAGGTGTGCTTTGCTAAAGTAAATGAAAATAAGTTAAAAGCTTTTAATGGAGTGGATTTTATGGCAGGTACTTGCTAATCTGAGCAAACTTGGGAGTGGCGTGTACTGAGTCACCCTCAATGTAATGAACTGTGGAAAGCAGTAATTCAGCAACAAGAAAAAAAAAGGTTAATGTGTAGGTGTTTAGCTGAATGGGTTGGAACAGAATGACTGCACTTACTTATATTTAATACAGTCAATATCTTCCTCAAAAATGAATCCTGTATATAAATATGTCCAGTACACGCTTTCTTGGGGAAAATCATTGTTGTGCTTACAAAGCTTGACCTGGAAAATGAGATGAATAGGCTTTCTGTGTTCACTGGCACAGCTGATTACAGTAGCAACAAAGAGGTTAGCCCTGGGGAAGAATCTCGGTTTCAAACTTTTAGAAAGTTGGAATAACTTTCTGGAAGCTTCCAGTTGGATGTTTTCAGTGGTGTCAGTGGAGAGCGGGTCTGAAGTCTGCCCAGTTAAACTGGGTCAGTCGTGTTGTTAATAGCAGGAGTTGCTGCAGAGGTTGGGTAAACTGACACGTGCTCTGTTCATATTTCAGGAGAGCCAGGCACTGCACGCAGCTTTGGAACAGCTGAATAATACTGTAGTGGTGTACCAAAAGTTGAATGACATCAAGCTTCTAAATGTGGATTCAGCCATTGGCAACCTCAGCCGGAAAGTTACGCTGTTGGAAAACTCTCCCCTTGTTGTGAAAAATCTGGACAAAAGAGAGAACTCGTCTGCCATCGTGGTAAGTGATGGCTCAGGGTGTCTACTCAGGCTACTGCTTCCCTTACACTGCAGATATGGCTTTTCAGACCTAACTAAAAAAAATCAGAATGAAACTTGAGCTGCTTAGGAGTTCATTATAGAAGGCTGGAATTTGTTCCTGAACGGATAACCAGCATTAAGAGTGTCTCAGAAGCAGTATGTCATTTCTTTCCTGCAGTATCTACAGGAAAGTGTCCAAAACACTGTGACATTTAAGAGTTGGGTGGTTGCTTTATGAGGCAGGATCACAAATTGAGCTATGTTTTAGGAATCACTCTGGCACAGATCTGTTAAGACCCACTGAGGAGCTAAGTGGGACTCTGCATTTGTTCAACAGTGCTTAAATTCTAAAAAAAAAAAATAATAAAAAAACCTCCTAAATAAGTTCTTAAATTCTTCCAGTGTTTTCTGTTTGCCACACTGGGGCCAGTCTTTGAGAATGCCTTCTGTATGTTTAGCAATAAAGGAACATGCTGACGTTGCTGTGGTAAATTATATAACCCATTTTATGATTTCGTGTTTATTCTACAGTGTATCTGCCCTGGTTTATCTCTGCTTCATGTCTGCCAAATTTGAAGGAAAGAAACTCCGTTGTAGAAAATAAAAAGCACGTGAATAAACTCTGCTCTGTTTTTTCTGTAGGGGAATGATGCAACTACCTCCCTGAAATTGGAAAGTGAAGATCAACTCGATAGTGAAACTCAGTCAAATAAAGAACCGAAGGTAAAGGAAGGAAATACAAATTACACCAGATTAGTAGAGCATGTAATTGTCTTTCTAAAGATGTTTTAAATGGACCTTCATTGAGCAAAGGTCTGCAAAGAGCCACTAGCGGAGTCAAGGACTTGCTGAAAGCCCCTCTCAGTGATGGTCTATCACTGGCTGGGGGTGAGTTTAACTGAATGGCCAGATCGTGGGCTGGGGATAGGAGGGGACGCTGCTGAGTTTAGTTTCCATCTGCTGGAAAGAAGGTGGGTGAGTGAACAGGCTGCACTGTCAGTTCTGGGCTTGCATTGATGTGGTCTCAACCTGTCATCTGGAATGTACCGATGAGAAGAGAAGGGAGCTGCAGATTGAAAAAGGTGGGGGTTTTGCTTTAACAGAGCTACAGTGGCTCCTGCATGAAGGTATTCACTCCTGCAGACAAACCTTTGAAACAATTAAGCAGTTTAATTAATGTGTAAGTGTTCACTCCAAGTGTGCTTGACTGTTTTATATTACCGTTTTTCAGTGTCTTGCTCTTTTCTGTAGGAAATACAGAAAGTAAACATCAGATTCTTTTGAAATGGGTGTATGCAAAATAATTGCCTGTTTTTCGGATTGAGGTACTGATTCGGTTGTTTTCTTACAGACCATGTGAATTTATTCATTATATCTTCCCATAGATTTTAAATTTTTTTTTTTTTTTTGCTTTTAAATCTTATTTATAATTTTAAACTTGATCAGCCTGGATACCTCTAAGTCAGTCAAATGTACTTACATATTTTAAATTACTACTTTTTCTGATTTCTACGTCTACTGAAGAGGTGCATTTAAAGGGTTTTTTTTTTCTGTACCTATGCAGGAAACAGGAACTAGAGATTCTCAGGTATCAAAACTAAGAGAGACCCTTCAGCTGATCAGTGCTCTCACAGGCAAGCCAGAAAATGACAGAGCCATTGAGGCATCAAAGAATGGTAAGAATGTCTTGTCATAGTAATCCATAAACCTGGAGGTTCCCTGTGTAATTCAAAGAATAACTAATTAAGGTGGATAATTTAGACTGTTCCTTAAGATTTTGATGAAGGTTTTTTTAGTTAAAGTGGTAGGAAACAGATGTTTCTAAAACAGAAAACTGTGTATGACTCCAGAAGTTTGAAAGTGACTTAAAATGTGTATGGCAGGATTCACGTGGATCAATAGCTGGTGTTTGAAGGCATGCAGTGATTGACTGTAGAACTTTATACCCAGGAACCTCTGGCTTTGCTTTTTCAAAATGTAAATGTATCATAGAGGAAAGGTCTCTGCCTCTGCTGACTTCAGTTCTGCACTTCTGCTGAACATCAGATTTTTAAATACTTCATTACAATAGAACTGTGCTGTTTGTTCATTCCAAGCAGGAGCTTGGAAGTTTAGACCTTGCTGTGAGGGAATGTTAATATTGATAAGGTGAAAGCAACCCAGGTGGGCAGATGTAATTTGCTCAATGAAGCTTCTTCAGCACCCTCAGAGTGGGGAGCAGAAAACACTCCCAAGTCATTCTTTGTATGGGAGTTTACAAATACACACCTACTAGTACAGAATGGAAGATTAAAGCTGTGTGACTGTCCAAAAACTGTTCTTTCAATTATTGGTAAAAGGGGACAACGCTGCTACATGCTGAAATAAGAATGCTGCACTATCCCATACTGCTAGTGTGATTTAAAAAAAAAAAAAAATTAAAATAATCAGTTTTATTGGATTTTTGTTTGGTTTTGCTAGCTGTAATTCTTTGGAGTTAGTAAAACTAATAGAAATTGTTTTGTAACAGTTGAAAGTAGTCAGAGTACTACAGCAAAGCCCACAGAGCTTTCAAGGGTGGCTTCAAGGTCAGCTGGTGACAACACAGAGAGGAACGGGCAGCTGAGCCATCTGTCCTTACCAGGAATTTCCAGCATTGAAGGTATGTCCTTTTTAGGCTGACCTTTTCTTCTGAGTATTTCATGTAAATGTTTAGGAAAGGATAAGTGTAAACATTCTGGGAGATGTGAGGTCAATTTTAAAAGCTTGAGGACTATGGGCTTTAAAAAAAAAGGGCAATTAAGAAAAAACCTGAAAGGAAAGAATAGCTTGTGAAAGAAAAGAAACAGAGATTTAAGCAGGAGTGTTCATTGTTAGTGAATTATAACTGTTTTGAGTACCAAAGTATTACATCAAGTGCCCCAGAACCTGGGAGAGAAGTCAAGGGCAGAATTAACATGCTGAAGGAAAAAGAAGTAGCTATGAATGTGTATGTTCTGGGGCTTTTTTCTTTTCTGTATTTTTTTTTTTTCCAAGAGAGCACTGCCTGGTCAGATGAATGGTTTCTGGATCTTGCTGTTCAGTCTCTTCAACTCCTGAAAGGGCAACTCTTTGCATCAGGAAGTGAATAGACACTTTTCCCTTTATATCATCTGTCCTGTTGGTATAGCAACAGTCATTCAGAGCTTGCTTTTGTGGGGGGATAACTGCATCTGTATGCAGTTAGTGGTTGTAAAATGGGCTGTTAGCTGTGGCCAGAAATAGAGATTACTTTCTTCAGATTTAGTGTAATTTAATCCAGAAACGTTCATGCTTTTTTTCTCCTAAACTGTTACCAACAGCTTGTGGCAACACAGGAGGCAAAGTCCTCACTCAGGGATGCTGTATGTAATTACTGGGTAGTAAGAGACAGTGCTGTAAAACTGGGAAAGCAGCTTATGGGATATTCCTGTGTGCTTAAAGGAGCTGTTCCTCAATCCTTGTTCTCTTTGCAGATCTTCAGAAACTGTTTGAAAAAGCACCTGCGGATGCTGATGGAAAACTCTCAGACGAAGATCTTCAAAAGCTGCTTGGCTCCACAGCCCAAGAATCACAGAGCTTTAAGGAGTTTGACACAGATGGAGATGAGAAATACACACTAAAAGAACTGAGATTAGCATTAGGTGTATAAGGTATATATTTAGAAGTGTGATATTGGTGGATGTTACTGTAGCTAAAGGAAGCTACAGGACATGAAAAACTACGGCTGCACTTTCCCAGTGTTTTACTGATCTTTGGAGCTAAATTACCATACACAATGCCACCTCTTTTTTTCAGTTGCATTTATTGAAAAGAAATTTACAAATTTATATGTCAGTAGGACATAATATTGGGACTTTGTTAAAATCCAGAAAATTCCCAAACTTGGAAACATTTTCCTCTCGTTATTTCCTTTTCAAGGGAGTTATTGGTTATAATTTAAAATGTGTACATACTAAAATAAAACTATGGTTTTATATTTCACTGAAATTTGCCTTAAATTAGAGAGCTGCACTTTATGTAGAGCAGAAGGAAAATCTGTCTTGTGAAGATGGGCTGCTTCTGCTTGTAAATATTTGAGATAGAGTAAATTATGCATATTTAAGGAGAAGTTGTGTCAGGGGCTGTGTTGGTAGTAAGCTGTTTATAATGAGAGACTGAGCCTGGAATGGGGGGGTTAAGAGCTTCAGCTAAATTTCTGATTTTGACTAAGTATATCCATGAATAAATTTGGTCTCAGTCAGAGGAAAGCAGGAGGGGTAAGTCATGCCCATCTATAGAGCAGGATGTATTTTTAAAGGGAAGAGTTGAAAGTGTTTTTATATCATGAGCTTACAGGAGCAATTAACTTGCCAAGTGCTCGGGTTTTCACTTCAGCGTTCTTTAGGCTTTGCTGTGTTGCATTCAGATTATATTTTGTGAGATGAGCCTGTCTATTTATTTTTTTTAAATGAACATATTGAATAGCTTTAATAGATGCTTTAGAGGTAAAAGCCTACAGTGCAGCCTGCTGAGCAGCACCTGAGCAGTTCATGCCTCAGTGGTGCTCCGGTACACTCCAGGAGTGTGAGCGGGTGGGAAGGCCCAGAGGAGACTTGTGAGCTATTTCCTGACTATTGTGACCGTGATCCCTTCTTGGTACCTTTGTTTTTTTGTCTTCTTGCCAACAGAAGGATGTAAAAAGCTGTGTAGGCGTGTGCAATGGCATCATCGTTCTGTACTGACACTTGGTTTGTAAGTGAGGTTTCCTCACTACAGAGGAACTTAAAGATCTGTTTATAGGAGTGGACCTAAACACAGAGTGTATTTATTACCTTCTGGAACACAGAAAAATTACTTTTGCAGAGGGGATTCTCTCTTGCGGGCTAGATCAGGGCCAAGTTGGGTGATTTTGCTCACAAATACCACTGATCTTGTTAAAAAGTTTTTTGCATGATTAGTGAGTTGAAGTTGCCCACCTCGCTGAAACAGCAGTTTATGAGGAAGTCAGTTCATAATTGTTGACTTTTATATAACTGTAGACTGGATGTTTTATCAATAATTGTATTTTGGAAGTATGAATCAGCAAAGGAATGTACAAAATGGAGCCCTGTTACCCATTTCCTAGGCTTCTTTCACTGTTGCTCTTCTATCCTGTTTGGGTAATGCAGATGCCACCCAGTACCAAAATGCCACCCAGTACCAAAATGCTTTTGATGTGACGTTTGAAAACGCCGTATTTAAAAACAAAACAAAACCAACCAACCTTGGCTTTAGAGAGGACAAGGAGCCATCACTTGCTTCTTGCCTCTCATACCCTTTTATACACTACCGTATGATTCCTTAACCAAATAAAGAAAAAAAAGCAATAAAATGTAACCATTCTGATATTTTATTTGTACATACTGTATCATAGCCATATGCCAGAGTTTGCAAAATATTTTTGGAAGTTTATTTGTATGAAATTTAACTTTACCTTAAAATTTAAAAGATTATGGTACCACCTTGTGAATCTTTTAGTGTTTTCTTTTGTTGCAGTCTGCTTTACTTTTAGAAGGCTCTTCAGCAGCAGTAGTGAAAATGCCAGCTCGACCTGATGTGTGCTGTTCCACTGCCCGTGTCCTCTGCCCGTGCCCAGGGAGCTCAGCTGGTCAGTGCTGGGATGCGGCTGCCCAGGGCTGCTGCTTAACTTGCATGTCGAGGGCACAGTCGATAGCTAATTGCTGTGGTCACTTGTAGGATGGGCTTGTGCTGTCAATTAGACAAAATCCGAGCATCCCTAAGTACAGTGGTCTCTTCTGTGCTGCAGGCTGGGAGCACCGGTCCCATCCCTGCGAGGTTTCTGCTATGCCTCCGCTCTCCATCCCGCATGGCTTCCCAAAGTTCTGACCCCAAGTGTGGGCAGGGTTTACTCTCCCGTGTTTGATGAAAAGCCGTGAGTGTAATAAATACACTCATCCAGATCAGCTCCCTCCCCTAACTCGTGCAGCTGCTGGTGGGGTACCAGAGGGGCGGCTGGATGCTCTGGGCAGCCTTGAGTCCTTGAGAAAAAAAGCGATGTCTGTGTGAAATCAAAAGCAATGAAGCGATGAGAGCGAGCTGTAGCAGGAACAGAGCTATGCCCCGCCGAGCCTTGCTGTTGTGCCGTGATTCCTGGGTTTGCTTTCGGGCTGTACCTGTGGGTTCGGGTGGCCACTGTGTACCTCCCTCTGCGGTTACTGATCTGCGCGGGGAGCGGGGCCGTGTCCACCGCGCTTGTTCGCTCCGCGGCGCTCCATCATGTAACGCGACTTTTTAATTTGTCTCAATAAAACTCATTTCCAGTGTACAGCTCCGGATGGTTCCTGGCAGGGGAAGTGGAACGGGGCAGGCCGGGGCGGGCAGAGCGCGGGGCGGGCTGAGGGGAGCGGCCGGGCCGGGGCGGAGC
>VZTA01025957.1:168813-213866 GCA_013398855.1 Mohoua ochrocephala | reverse complement strand
GCGGGAGCGGGAGCGGGATCGGGATCGGGAGAGGCGGCGCTGGAGGAGAACCCCTACTACGGGAAGTACCGGCACAAGATCCAGGAGCTGCGGAGGTGGGCCCGGAGGGAGGCGGCAGCGGGACGGGGGTGGGCGGGCTGTGTTTCGCGAGGAGGGCGTGCTGGGGGAGCTCTTTCTTGAAGGAGAGATGTCATTCTCTTTTAGCTTTTCGCCCTCATGAGAAACTCGATTAGTTTGGGCCATTTGCCCTGAAATTCACATGTGGTCGGCACCAGGTCAGTGAGGGTCGTCTCCCAACGTGGTCAGCTTGATAAGAAATAGTTTTGCGAAGATGAAATTTAAATTTTAAGTTAAGAACGTGAATCAGTATCATAGCAAACATTTTAAAAGGCCAAATGATGTTAATCACCCAGCACTGCTCTCCACCTTTGCGAACCACTGGAGCAGGCAAAGAGTATTCCAACTTTGGGAATCATTGGAGCAGGCAAAGAATACTCCAACTTTTAGTCTTCTGTTGTACTATAAAAATGGATTTGAACAGAAAATGAGTGGGCAGAAGTTGGTCTTATTTTAGGTGTAAGTCCATCTGCTGGCAAGGCCGCAATTGGAACAGCCATAGAAGAATCATGGTTTTGAATTATTCTGATAAAGATGGATCACCTTACTTAGCAATATAAATCAATGAAGCAAAGGACTTCATAGACACTCCTAGAAACATGGAATAGCTTGGGTTGGAAAGCACTTTAGAGATCAGCCACTTCCAACCCTCCTGCTATAGGCAGGGACAGTTTCCACTAGGACAGGTTGCTCAGAGCCTCATCCAACCTGGCCTTGTTGGAATCCAGTGCCAAAAACAAATCCAAAGCCTTGGGTCATAGGAGATATTGTGCAACAGCTTTCACAGTGTCTTAACTCTGCATTGATTTTTCCTGTTTATTGTCATAATTAAAAACTTGAGATTATTTAAAAGCAAACTGGAATGTTTTAATTATATTGATTTATGTCCAGTTGGACAAGGAGCAGGGAGTTGGGACTTGGATGATCCTTATGGGTCCCTTCCAACTCGAGCTGTTCGATTGTTCTGTTGTATTGTTAATGTTCCCTTTTCCAATTCAGGTCCAGTCCAGATGTGTTTGAATCCCGTATGGAAAAAAGAAGTGAAGTGAAAAAGCAGCCTGTGGGACATTCCAAACAAGGAGAGTTTATCAGATGCATGGAGGAAAAGGCAAGGCCAATTTTCTTTGTAAATTACATACACTAAAGCTATAATGTTATTTATATGGGATCAGCGTAATGTTACAAACTTGAAGCATCCCTATCAGTAGGAGTCCTGGAATTTCACTGTCTGATAGCTAAAAACATTGTTCTGGACTCCTCTGTATTATTTTTTAGACTGTAAATTCCCTGCTTGAAACCTTATTTAAGTTTAATTAGTTCCAGAGCAGTTTGGCCAGAGGAGTGACACAATCCTGCATTTAATCATTTTTTAGTGGATGCAAGAAAACTGTTCAATTATATTGGATCCAAAATGTGTAATAGTTTCCTTTTGACTAATCCTTTCTGGCCTTGAAATTCATAATTCACATTAAGTTACTAATCTTATTTACTTCACCTAATCAATCACTCATTTCATTAAAAATGCACTGCAGCGATCCTCAAGGATCTTGAGCTCCCACTCAGGAGTTTTTGTCAGCAGGCAGGTTATGTGTGGCAGGGAAGGCAAGCAAATGGTATTAAAGCATTAGCTGTAAAACTAAAGAAGGGTGTTTTTTTGCAGGCAGAAGGCTTGGGCAGCAAGACATCAAAGGGAGGATTCACAAAGGATAAGGTAAGGGAAATGAACCTAAGTGTTAGGAGAGCACATTGTGGCAAGGCACGGGTGTAAATGGACTTCTATTGCCACAGCCAATGCTTCAGTCAAGAACACTTTGATATAAACCTGGTGTTCCTTATGCTGCATTTCAGTGTAAGATTTTAGTTTGCTGTTGGGATCATGTTCAACCTCAAAACTCCTGGCACTCTGGGCTTTTATTAACCTGTCCTTTCTCTGTGACGCCCTGGAAGTTCCTTCCAGTGGGGGGATCTGTTCTGAACAATAAATGGAAAGGGTTTTACAGCATGGAAATACATTTGCAGTGATCAGCCAGCCCAGGGACAAGAGAATTCTCTTTCACATTCTTTTGTTTTGGTAAATTCTCAGTGTAAATCTGCCAAAGAGCACGTGTTCAAGGCAGCTGAAGGCAAAAGGCTGCAGCTCCTCTTGCAGCTTCAGCAGAGATCTGCACAACTGGAGCAAAGCATGTGCTGTGTCCTGAAAGAATCTGCTCTGCCTCAGTGTGTGAATCCACTTCATGATGTGTTGCTGCTGTATTTTATTTGGCAATTAAAGAGACTGAGTCACACTACAAATCGAATTAAGTTCCTCTAGGTTGATTTTGTTCTCTGTAATTGCATCCATTCATTCTGGATTCTTACATGATCGGAGAACTGCCATCATGTCAAACTCTTTATGCTTTCTCTTGCAGACACTTGATTCGATTCTTAATGTTGAGATGGTGAAAGAAAAATCAGCGGAGGAGATAACACAGGTGATGGATTTAAATGGAATAAACTTTGCTTCACATCTGTGCTTAATAGTAACCTACGTGTAAGGATGGAAATTTTACCTAGACTGAAAAATAAAACGCAGCTGTGGATGTATATTTATAAAAAGCACATTCAGATGGGTATCCCTAGGAGAAGATAAAGTTTTCTCCATCTAGGTCACTCCTCCTAGGATGTGCTAGGAGGTACAGGTACACTAGGGTACTGCCATCCTGCTGGGGTGAAGAAAAAGGCTGTCAACACAGAGGAGCATTATGCAAAGACTTGTCTTCTGTTGAAAAGGTTTTGTATGTTCTTTATTAAAAAAAACCACCACCATCACCACCAAGAAAACCAACTAAAAGTCATTAGTGTGATTTGTTGGGAAAAATGTAAGAAGCACTTCTGATGGTTAATAAATACTGAGCCACCTCTGAGCCCACTGCTGATTTCTGTTACCTGGTTGGAATCTGTCACTTGGCACAAGTACTCTGGAACCTTAGGAGAAGTGCGTTGCATTAGCAGGAAAGTCAGTCAGGCTTGATTGAAAAACGCTTTGATTGCTCACAGTGCATACAAAGGTTAGTTGACATTTTAAAGCATTGAACGTTACTGCTAAATACTGGATTTTAACTGTATCTCATGTTCTTTGTTTCCTACAGATCTGGAATCAGTATTTTTCTGCAAAAGACACGGTTTATGCTGTTATTCCCGTAAGTAGTTCCCCTGTAGTTCTGCACTTGAAAAGCCAGCATGCAAAGCTTTCCTTTCCAACTGTGATGCTTTTAAAAGCAGTCATTAAAGGAAAATGAGGTTTCAAGGACAAACTTACTTTCTGGGTTGAGTGATTTTATTGCCCCAAACAAAGGCTTTTGTTTCCAGAAATGCATATCCCTTTTTTTCTCACTCAGAGGAGTTTCAATAAATCAAGGACCTTTTTCTGCACACCTGGCTGGAATTGCCAGCTTTGTTTTAATACAAGCATCCAATACTCTTTGCAAGGCCCAACGTTTATTAAGCAGCATTTGTGGTTTTATTTACTTTTTCTCAGAGTTGCTTGTTTCTTCGCCCTCCTCCCTGCAGCACAGGCGGCTGCCCCAAGGTTAATGTGGCAGTCCTAGAGAACTTGGCTGGTAACTTGCGTGTGGCTAATCGCTTATGACTTACTTTCATACATTTACAATTATTGGCAGCACTGTCTTTCGATGAGATTGCAGGGTGTTTCCTGAGATAAGATCATATTTCTTACTCCTGATAACTTTTCCAGATGTTAATTGTTCTTAGTTTGCATTAGGCTGAAGGAGGCTTTTTTCACTTTGGGGATTTCTCTTTATTCTTTTCTTCAGGGTCATTCTGTGATTGCGATCTCTTAAATCTGTCTTTTCACAACTGCGTGTTCCTTGAGTTCTTGAAACCTCATTTAGATCTGGGGTCTGATTTGTAATTGTATTTGGCCCTTTGAGCTGCAGCTGAGTTCAGTGGGAGGCAGCATTCTAAATGTGTGATGTGCTGTACGCTCTGAAAATGGAAGTGTGGGATTTGAAGTCAAGCAGCTTCGTGTTTCAGTTTTCCCAACATGTGGACGTTGTGAAAATAGTTTGACTTGCACATTTACTGTAGCAGAGGGCCAGAGCCAGGGACTCTAGTTAAAATGATGTAGGTCTTTCATTAGTGGGGCTGGCACTGTGCTTTGGTGCACTGTTTTAGGAGGAGTGTTGGAAGCTTTTTAAGACTTCAACGCAAACCAGATCTCCGGCACATTAGGAAGCAGTTCATGGTGTCATCGAGGGGAAAAAAACCCCTTTGTCTTTGGCAGAAGCTTTTTGTTGGCTGGAAGAAAGGCCTTGCATAATTCTCCAGTGCTCAAAAGTACACACGGAGGAATTTCTTGTTGATGAATGGCATATGTTTTCTTTCCTGAACACCTAAGAGTAGATATTTATATAGTGCTGGGAAGCAAAAAAAAATTAGGCAAAAGATCTGGGGAAACACAGAGAACATGTGAATGAGATTGCCAGGTTTCATCAGGGCTGCCCAAATAGGGTTGTGGTTTTAATTTAAACCTAAGCAATAAGTATGTTATTGAGTGTGTATATGGGCTGCATTTTTATACTGAAGAACAGATGACAATGATGTAAATTCACAATTTGGAGCCAGGGATGTGCTGTCTCGCTCAGCTGTTGACACTACATGATGCAGTGGAGCAATTACTGAAAGAGGATGTAATGTAAGCCTCAGGCTTGGGGCCTCCACGTCCGAGGAGCAAAGCTCTGGATCCGAGGATTTTGCTGCTGCATCTTAGAGGCAGCCTTGTTAAAACGGGATACTGATGACCTTTAGGTAAATAAGAACTAAATGCAGCTTTCCATGCACTCAGTGCCATCTGTCCCCGCAGCGGGACCTTCTCCAGATGGAAGTTGTACCCTCTAAAGGTTAATGAGGTGATTGTGAACAGCTCTGCATCCACGTTTGTGTTATGAAAATTGAACTTCTCTCTCTCCTTCCCCAAAGGCAGACAGGTTTGATTTGATCTGGAAGAGAGCCCAGAACTGTCCATCGGTATGTACGGCAGTGCGTGGTTGCTGTAATGCTTCTCCTCTTCAAACCTAACCCATAAACTTTTGACCCTCCTGTGTTTGTACCCATTGTTTCAGCCTGCTTAGTAAAATCCAGGTGTTCAAACACTTGTCCTAGTGCTCAGGTAAAGCAATGGCTGTTCGTATGTGTTGAACAGTTTGATCTAGATAGAGGAGATGGAGCGTTGAGAGAACGGCAGCACAGAGTCTCCCAGGGAATGGAGACTTCACTGGGTTGATGGATTAGTCCTACCTACTTCACTTGCCAAGAGCAAGATCAAATGTATCTGCCTTCCCGAGCTACTTGGAGATTGGGAGGTTATTTATAGCCTGAAGTGCATTTCTGTACAGTGCACTGGCATTCAGTCAGGTATCCTGCATGATTTTCTGCTCCCACGTTGTCCTTCCCTTGGTGTGGGAAAACGAGCAAGTCTGTAGCCTGTGGGGCTGGATAGGCTGGAAATCTCTGGAGAGAAGATGCTTGCTGCCTGTTCTGGAGCAGCTGATAAAATGACAGGATTAAATGCTCTGCTCCTTACCTTATATTTGACCATTTCTGCTGTTAGTTTTCTAGGTGAGAACAAAAAGGTCAGAGTCCGAATGTTGTCCACTGTCCTTTCCTTTTTATGTTTCAAAATACTGATAAAAGTATTTGCCAACGTATTTGGTAATGAAATAATAGTAATAGGGTAATTCTGCTTTATTATGTGCTTTGAAGTCTGGTTCTTGCTGTCCTGTCTCTCGTGGTGGGGCAAAGAAACCCTTTTTTCTGTTGTGGTTCTCTCACTAAAGCATTAATGCTGGAGGCCAGCGTGACACAGGCTTCACTTTGTTCTACGGAAGGGAAAATTGGTTTGGTTTTTTTATCATGTCTCTGCAGTTCCTGTATGCTTTGCCAAGAAAAGAAGGCTATGAGTTCTTTGTGGGGCAGTGGTCTGGCACAGAATTACACTTCACTTCCCTGATAAACGTTCAGGTGAGTGTTTGAGATAAAAAGTTCCAAATTTACTTAGGATCCAGAAACAGATAATATCAGCATATTGCAATATGTGGTATTTGCTAAATAATTTAGCCAACAGGTTGTCTAGCTTACCTTGAGAAGAATTATCATGACAAAAGCTGTTATTAATTACGGTTTAATTGTACATTAGTTGCAGGTAAATTAGTAAAGTTATGGGTATTAAGTGTCTAGAGGAGAATGAGGTAGAAATTCAGTAGTCTCAAAACATGAGCAAGAGCCAAGCTTTTTAGAACTGTTTGTGCAAGCTACTTAAAATAGCAGTAGATGCTGTAAGATGAAACATCTTTCTAAAAATTTTAAATGCAAAATGGTCTTTAGTCAAGGAAAAAAAAACAACCTAACTCTGCAAATCCCTTTTTTCCTGTAAATACCAAGAATAATGAACTTCTAATTAGAACTGACCCTTAAGCCCTGGGAAGTACCTGCCTGTGCGGCAGTTAATGCTCAAATTTTGTAATCAAGCACCCAAATCTGCAGTGGAGTGAAGGTTTTTATGGGATACTGACAGGTTTCTTTCTCTCCTTCAGACCCAAGGTGAAACTGCTCCAAGCCAGTTGGTGTTGTACCATTATCCTGATCTGCAGAAGGAGAAAGGGATAGTACTAATGACAGCAGAAATGGACTCCAAGTTCGTCAAGGAAGAAGCCTGTTCATTGGCTTCCTTCATTTTATGCTGCAACTCCTCCTACAGTTTTGCATTAAAACCAAGTTACAGTGAAGCCTTTCAAAGACCCTTTGCCAAAGAATGGTCTTACTGTTTTTCTTTAACCTAGTGTATTTAAAGGCCAGGGAAAGCTAGAAAGGAATCATCAGTCTTTGGTGATTTCAGTTCTTTTTTTTTTTTTTAATTTGGGTATTACAGTTGATTGTTGTAAAAGAACAAAGCTGCTGTTTTTCTTACTAACAGAAGTAAATTTAAATGAAAGCTGTTGCTACCTGCAAACAAGTTAAAACAGTGTTTTGAAGCTTAATCCTATGTGTCAAAGCAGGAGGCTTCAGAGTTGCCTGTTCAGTTTGTGCACACCTGTGCTCTTTCCCTCTGTGTGGGCACACCATTACTGGCACATCTGTACCAGTGCCTGGACTGGTGGCACTGGGCACTGTAGTGGTGGGACAAGGTGGTTAAGATAGCCCTCCTCTAACTGACCTCCTGACACCTCCTCTGAAACAATGAGTGAGGTAATTGGTCATGCTTTTCTTTTCCCCTGTTGGATCTCAGAGCAAACAAACAATCTTTGCAAGTAGGTCAGCTGTAAGAAGGGGAAAAGGAGGACTTGGTGCATCTGAGAGTGGGCAGGGATCACAAAAGACACACTTGACCTGTAAGGCAGATGCACAGCAGGAGAGCTGCTAAAACACGTGGTGCTGAAGTGTTTAAGTAGGTCAGGAGCCACAGGGAGGTGGTTTGTTAAGAGATTTGCTAAACTAAGGTGACCTGGAGTTGAGCCATGTGGTGAGCAGGACTGTGGCCTTTCTTTTGCAGTGGGACACTGGCACAGCCCCACCCTGATGGTAACAGCTCTGTTTTCACTCCCAGGTGGTCCATGATGCCCAGTGCTTGGCCAACCAGGTGCAGCTGTTCTATGCCACGGATCGCTCCGAGACCTACGGCTTAGTGGAGACCTTCAACCACCGATCCAGTGAATTTAAATACATGTCCGTTATAGCAGAGCTGGAGCAAAGTGGGCTCGGAAGAGAACTGAGACCTGGGCAGGTTTCTGACAAGTCATAGAACCTGGCCTGTGGTGGAAGGAGCCAGCAGCAGGCAGGGGGTCCTAGGAGGGGTGGTCCTGTGTCTTCTGTTTTACAACTTGGATTTGGCCACAGAAAGTCTGCGGACGTCCTGGGAGAGTGACAGTCAAGCCTGTGTGGCACTGATGCAAGATGAGGACTTGGGCCATCTGAACAACAGTAACTAATTGCCAAAAAATGGAGCCCAGTACTTGAGTGTAACTTCTTCAGAAAGAGCCATTTTCCCTGTCCTGTAACTTGCTGCTGCCTGCTGGATTGTGGAAATCTGAAATAAAGTGACAGAAGGGGAACTCTGTAAGGGGCTGCACTGGCATCAGGAAAGAGATGACAACCAGTGTTTCTTCTCAGTAAATGCATTTTGAATGCCCTGCACCATTATAATTGCATGGTTCAGTACTTTTTAATCTGTGTGGAATTCATACAGGCTTGTCCATCAAGAAGAAAGAATAGGAGCAGTGCTCTAAGACAGACACCTCTTTGTTCCTTTGTGAGGTGTCTTACACAGATGTATATTGTGGTCGGAGTTTTTCTCAGGATTAAAAAAACAGAGTCACTAGATTTGTTCTGGGAATTTTCTGCTTCTTAATTGATATATTAATTGTATCCTGTTGCTGTGTTTCTGTCTTTGAGATGTTATTTTTGAGCAGTATGAACATGGGGGTTTTTTTTAGTATATTTTTAATAGTGTAGAGGAATCATTGCTTGTTTTACAGGATTTTTTTTTTCTAAGACTGGCATCTAGTCAGCCAGCTCACAAATGGTATTTGAAGGGACAAAAAATAACTCTTCTTCCCACTTCAGGAAAGGCACTATCCATAATAAAGGAAAGATGGACTGGCATAGTGACAGAGAGAGAAGAGTCACCAGCCAGCTTCTTGTTTGTCAAGTGATAGCTCATGAAAAAAAATGTGTTTCTCTGAATATGCAGAGCTGCTTTAACACAGCAGTGTTGGTAAGAGCCTGGCTTTACAGACTGCAGCAGGTTGGGGGTTTTAAACCTGCCCCCAGCAAAAGAATCCCAGAACTGATGCTTTGGGCTTCTCTCGTGTTCATTGCCAGCAGAAGCAGTGAGCACAGCCGTGGACAAGGACACACTGCAGCAGTGTGATGTGCAGCCTGTGGGGGTTACCAGCACTGCCACCACTGCACAGGGGGACAGGTAAACACAGGACAGTGAGGAGCTTCCAGGAGCAACACTGAAATACTTCCCATGTCTACATCAAACCCCCAGCACTAACTCATCCTTGGCACTAACTCTGGCCACGTTGCACCCTGTCAGCCTGCTGGAGCTGGCAAGCATTCGCTCCCTCCTTTGCCAAAGAAAGAGGGGCAAGAAGGATCTGCAGTTTGTCTCTCTGTTGGAGGGCATGGCTGGTATAAACTCTCTTCATTAACCACGACCTGATGTGGAGCTGTGGTGAGTTCTGAAGGTTTCTTGCACCATCTGTTTGCCGTGTAGTTGCAGGACCCCGTTGTTGTAATGCCCACTGTCACTCCACACTTTCTCAGCCCATTCTTTGCACTATGTGGCCTTGGAAAGGTCCCTTCCAACCCAACCCATTCTTTGATTTTATGACATGAACACTTCAGCTGAGCACTACAGCTACACAGTGCACTTTTATGTTGGGGTCTATTTTATCATCAGCTCTCAGATGTTGGGTAGGAACTCCTGTCCATCCAGGAAACTGCAGGATGTTTCTAGAAGAGGCACATCTTCTCTTGGGGCTTTGCTGAAAGGAGATGGTCTGGCTCCCTGGTAATGCCTTTTGGTTTCTGTTCATTAAGTGTGTTCAGAGCAGTCTGCCTAGCAGGGGAATAATCAATCAGAGGAGGTGTGGGTAGGGCTGTGATAATCTGAACAGCAAATCACCTTTATTAAAAAGCATTTCTGCTTCTGGTTTATAGTGTTCATGCTCCATTTATCATTTTTCCTTAGCTGATAGAAGGGCTGTTTTGATTAATTATTCACTTCCTGCTTTGAAGAAGTCGAAGTTGCTGCATTCATTTTTAATGTAACAATAATGTAACATCTCTGAGAGTGAAATCCAAGGCTTCCAAATCTACACCTCAGCCTGTTTCTGAACATAAAATATCAAATTCTCAGGTATGAGGCTGCAGTGATCACTACCTGTCATTTTGAGTGGTGTTTTTTTCAACCCATCATGTGATTTTTTTCCTAAAATAAGAACTTCTCCGGGGCTTTAAAAAAGGCAGAAATGGCCAATGGTGAGCCTGAAACTGGGATGAAGACCCATAATAAAAAGTTCCAACAGATCTCTAGGTCCGATCCTCTGCTCCACTGAATGACTGCTGCAAGGGGGAGTAACTCAGCTGAAGAACTGGCCCTACAAACCACCCTTGCTGCAGAAACCAACGATGATTTGTGGCTGTGTGGCTTCTCCAGTGCCTGGAATGCACTTATGCGTGAACTGTGCTGCCTGGCACAGCCTTGGCGTGGGCTGACCACAGGCATGGATGGGCACTACAGGCTGCAGAGTGGACACAGACCCCCGGGGCTGTCTGTGGCTCTGTGCAAATCAGCAGCTGCGCCAGTTATAAGCCACTAAAAACTCACACAGAATTTGTAAGACTTGATGCACTCAGGATCTGTGCTGAGCCTAAGGACTGGTGAAAAATAACGCTGTTAGGCTCGGCATGGGGAGAGGGGTAACAGAGAGAGAAGGTGGCTGTGGGACTCATGTGCCATCCAGCCACTAGAGGGAAGGTTTGTCTCCTGATTCTCAGCTCTGGGCACACACACAGCTTGCCTGAGCCTGTCTGCTCAGCTTTGGGAACTTCGTGACTTGCGTGCTGAGAATCCTTTAGATGCCCAGGCTGCTCCTGCATGGTCCATAACGAGCTGGGCTGCGCTGAGTTCAGCCCACGGTTCCACCAGCCCCGTGTCCCAGATCCCACCGGAGCTGCCTCGGGGAGGACAAACATCCTGCAGTAGTTTCCCAGCACGTTTTGCTGATTGCCAGTCATTTTTGGGCCAGGATCTTCCCAAGATGGATGTGTCTGGCTTTCGTAGCCCTCAAGTTGGCATGTTCAGGGAGAAGCAGCCCAAAACTCCCAGTGGCCCCGTGGAAACTTCAGCCCCTGCAGCATCCTGCAGCAAGGACTTGCTGGCTGAAGCAGGTACTGTAGGAGCCCCCTCAGTGCCGGCTGTGCTCTGCCTCCAGCTGGAGGAGAGCCCAGGGCCGGGATGTGGCAGGAATTCCCGCTAGGAGTGGTGGAGCAAGCTTTGCAGGCAGAGGCTCTTTGTTACCAGCACCTCAAACCTCTGGCTTGCCCACCCGCCCCTGTCAGCCTGGGGAAATAAACCCAGAGCCCGTCCTGCTCCCAGGGGAGGAAGGTGGCAGTCGAAGCAATCAAGGAAGTGCAGATTGACGGGCGACGTTCTTACCCTCACTTAAATGATGACTCCAGTGCTTTTTCATCTGCACCTGGCTTTTTTCCCTGTGCCTTAGAAAATGGCAAGGCTCCAGTGTCCTCTGATCCACGGCTGAAGAGGGCTCTGAGTTTGTGCAGGGCATGGTGGAGCGGAGCAGGGGAACTGACTGTTCCTGACGCTGCATTAGCTGAGGCCAACGTTTCTGGGCACGTCCTTGTCCTCTCTGGGAATAACCAGAGCAAACCCACTGCTCCCTTTGCTTTGTCTTCTGGTGTGCACAGGCATTCAGAGCCTTCAAGCCCTGCCTGGGAACAAGCATCTCCCCGGCCGCTGAAGGGGCTGTGCCGTGCAGGGCATTGTGTGAGAGCCCAGCGCAGTGGTGGGGGCTGGCAGGAGGCTCCCCGACCCTCCCCCGGTGCAGCCATGTCCTGCCAAGCCTTGCGACGCTGCTTCGCTGCCCTGGGCCTCTTCCCGTGACTGCCCGTGAGCTCCGATGGAGCCGCCCAGTGCTCCGGGCTCGCTTCCGTCCCTGCTTCCTTCCCCCGATAAATTCAGCCGCGCACCTGCCTTCAGGAGCGAGGCCAGCATTCCCCTCTTCCTTCCTCCAGGGCAGACAAATGCCCTCTTCACAATAACACATCCCTCCTTCCCCAAACCTGTCCCTCGGACCTTTTCCTCTCTCCCAAGTGACTCCTACTTCCCTCCCCACAGCTGGGGCACCGGCTGGCTCCGGGACCGTGGGCTCTCTGCTCTGTTTCCAAAACATCGTGCAAGGGGGTAACTCCTGAGCAGGAGGTGCTGCTCACCCCTGTGGACTTGTAGGGCTGCAGCTGATGTAACTGCAGCCCTCGTGCTGTTCTCCTGGCCCGTCTCCTTTGGCTCCTTTTGCTGAGGGTGGGAGGACCCCATCTCGCCTCCAAGTATTTTGGCTCCATCTCGCCTGGATGTAAATCCTGGCTTCGAGTTGCCTTGGGGATCTTTGCTATTCGGCCAAGCCCCCTCACTTTTGGATTTCTGCCCATTTTTTGCTGGGATTTCAGTTGAAAGTTTCCTCCTGATTTGGCATTTGCTGTTGGGAGTTTCATCTGCTCCACAGACCTCCACCTCCAGCTCACAGGATCCGAGGACATTCTGTTTGCTGCATCCCTTGGAGAGGAGCATGGGCACAGCAGAGTTGCTCAGCCCCTTCTGGGACTTGGGGTGGCTATAATGTGCAAGCAGGGAGCATCCAGCATTTGGGATGAAGAAAGGCTTTGCCTGAACCTGCTGGAGCCAGGAATGGGGCTGGTTTGCCAGTGACCAGGAAGGGCCTACTGGATTACTCGAGCTTGATCCTGATTTTAGGGGTGTTACTTTGACCTGAGACTACCTGCAATGACCGTGAGAGATTCACTCATGAGCTGACGTGGAAAAGGCTCAGCCTGCAGGTCCTGGGGAGGATGCACACACAGAGTCGGGCCCTGAGGTTCTGGCTGTTGTACTGGGTTAGCTGATGGTGGTGGTGGTGGGAAGCAGCTGGGCAGATGAATTTGACAGCTTCTGCTTCCCTCCTGCCTGAGGAGCTGTCCAGGGCATTTCATCTCAAGGTTTTACCTTTTCTGCAGGTGTGAGACACCTCAGCCACCTCATGCTGTAGTGGATGCAGAGCACAGGTGAATCCTGCATGTCCTTGGTGTGTCCTTCTCTCATCACCTGGTTCAGGACCTGCCCTTCAGCCATGTCCCAGGCAGAAAAGCAAGGGGTGTCTGGGACATGCAAGCTCCAATTCCGTGCAGCTCCAGTCAAAAGTGATCCACCAGTGGCTGCTGCCCAATGAAATGGGCCCTACAATGTCTTCTTCACTTCTAATAGGATGCTACTGCAGGTGCCAAAGAGTTTCTATTGCACCTGCACCAAACCAACCTCACGAAGAGAGGGAGGAAAGGAGAGCAGATGCCCTGCAGGGCTGGACTGAGCTGCCTCGTGGCTGTCTGGTCTGGCAGGCTGCTGTATGACTTTATTTTTAAAGACTGCCTTTGAACATTGTGCCTCGAGAGCAAACCCTGGCATCACCTGCAGCTGAGAAGCCGTGTTAAGGGGGAAGGAGTCTGGATCCTGCAGAGATGCATCCTGCTGGATGCACAGCAGGGGTCGGGAGATAAATCCACGGCTGCAGCACCAGGGGATGCCAGGCAGGGTTCAGGGAGTCAAACCCTCATCCTAAACCCTCCAGCTTTATGCAAACGTGCCCAGCAGCCACATCTTCCTGCCGTCTCAGGCTGCTGGGCTTGTGGTTTCCTTTCTCACACTCCTGCTGCTCCTTACCCCACCTTGCCCTGTGCCCCATTCCCCAGCTCGCCCCATCACCTGCAAACGCTTGGCTTGACCTGAGTTTAACACACATGTAAGAAAGCCTAGAAACACTTCCCTCACTAGAACTGTCCCGGTGCCAAACAATTTGCAGACGTTTCAGTAAGGCCAGAGCATCGCAACTCATCCCCTGGGAGCGACACGTCACCGTGCCAGGAAGGGAACCGTGAGTGTCAGGGCCATGCTCTGCCTCCCCCTGCTGCGACACCCACCAGCATCACCCGTGGGGTGCACACCGGCGTTACACCCCCGCCCGGGAGGCTGACCCCAAAGCAGATCCCGGCTCCTGCCAAGCCATCCCACGCTGGCTGGCCGCTCCTGCCGGCGCCGAGCGTGCTGGCTCAGGCTTGCCTTTGCTGAGCAGGATTTAAATACCGCAACGCGCTTCAGAACTCACCCCACCTCCGACAGAGACGGAAAGTAAGTGCTCTGTGCAGAGAAAGTTTTTCTCTTGCTTTCTTTTCCCCTCTCTCCGGCTTTTTTCTTTTGGATGGCATCCAGCCTGGCCTGGCATGGAAACCGCCGGCTGGTTTTTGTGTGCGTGCAGAGCGGGGAAGGATGAAGGGAGAGGGACTGTGAAAAGATGGGGGGAGGAGGGGAAAACGCTCCGGGATTTCATGTCCTTTCCTCGGCTCCCTGCTGTCCTGTGAAAGCCGGAGCCAGCCAGCGGCACGGGACTGCACGCCAAGAAGGATCTCAGCATCCAGGAATGGTGCGGGGGTGTGGGTGTGTGTGAGTGCCCACCCTTGAGCCTGCGAGCCCACGGCGGCGGATGGTGGGGGCTGGCGGGCCCGCTTCCAAGCGGGTTTTCCAGGGACAGCTGGAGCTGCCGGCAGGGTCAGGATGTGACATCACTGACCGGAGAAAAACCCTCGGCCCCCGGTTTCTCTAACGAAACCCCCGTGAGCGCTGGAGCGAGGCAGTTCTCTCCCTGCTGCTGCTGCTGCGATCCCCGAACTGCCAGCAGTCCCGAAAGAGAGCCTGGCTTGGACTTTGTATCTTTTTAATTTTTTTTTTTCCATTTTCCTGAATAAGAGCAGAAAGTGCAGCGGAGGGATTTGAGACTGGAAGCCGCCGTGCCGGGGGATGAGGTGAGTCCTGGGGATGTAAAAAGCCGGCACCGCACTCCTGAGGATGCTCCTGGGGTGCTTTTAAGCACGGGATGGGCAAGACCTGGGTTGGCATTAGCCTGGGAAAGAGCACTTTTTCACCCAGCCGGACCATGGACGCCGGCAGAAGGCTCTTCCCCTTCCTCTGGGGTGTCCCAGCTCAGCTGCCAGGGTGTACATACCAGGGAGCCTGTTTGGGGATGCTGGGCGGGGATCCGTGCAAATGGCCGGCAGGGAAAGGGGGTCCCTCAGCGGCAGGGGGGCAGGCAGGGGAAGGGGGACAGGCAGGGGAAGGCAGCACACGCATTTCCCGAGCGGGACAGCCCCGGCAGCGGCTTTGCTGGTGTCGGAGGGAGGGCGGAGAGTTGTGGGAGGAACTGGGTGAGAGCAAGCGGTGGAGATGGGTTTTCAGCAGCTGGCTTATCTCCTCTTGTCTTCTTCCCTGAGCTCGCAGGCCTGGAGCTCCCAGTGTTTGGAATTACGGCTCTGACAACAGAGTAATCACCCCTGGGACTGAAGCAGAGCTGTTGGACATCACCGAGGCCATTGGACACTTTGCAGGGCTCGCAGCAAGTCACTGGTAGCAGCAGCGAGATCCCAGCCCCTGGGAATGAGGTACCTCCAAAAAGCCCCCAGCCCCACTGGGTATCACACCTCAAATGAACGGGACATGCTGCCTCTAACCTGGAGAGATGGTGCTTTGCTTTTCTGCTCGGAGGTGGCTTGTGTAACTCGGGAAAAACTTTTTTGGTGCCTTTGGGCCAGGCTGTGGTCCCCAGAGAGCTGCTGCTCTGCTGGTGGTGTGGCAGGGAGCAGGACAGAGCAGGGGGACAGCAGGGGACAGCTGTGGAGAGGGTGTAAGCGGTCCCGCTCCTGGAAGCCATCCACGTCCGTTTTTCACGAGCTGGGGATTTCCAAGCACCATGTGAGTTGGGGGAAGCACCAGGACAGCTTCCCGCTGGCAGCTGTCCCCAGCTGGAGTGTGGGGGTCTGAGTCCTGCTCTGCTCCAGGGATTTGTGCTCGTGGACGCTCTCGTGGGTCTCTGCGGCACCAGGGGAGTTTGCACAAGGAGGGTTTGGCAGCTGGGAGATGCTGCTGAGAGCCCAGGGCTTCTCTGAAGCTCCCCCAGCCCGTGTGCTGGGCCTTGATCTCCCTCCCGGCATCTTGTCTTGGCTCATTTCCTGGAATTTTCTATCGTTTGGGTTATATTTGGGATCGGCAGCCAATAACCCCGTTTCTCACGGACAGCCCAGCTGGGGCTTGGCTCCAGCGGCACAGAGAGAGTGGGGCCAGTGCCCCAGCACTCTGCTCCCCAGCACCCTCCTTCTGCAGCCCCCCTTCCTTAGATGATTACAAGGCTGCAAAGGCTGGAAAAGAGGGAATACGCTCCCTTCCCTGGAAGCACCATTTGCCCACAGTCCCTCCCTGGGTCAGGGCTGCAGTTCAAGGGTTGCTTGGGAGAAGCAGCCTCAGTCTTTGGGGCACAAGTCCCAAGAAGTAGCCCTGGTTGCTAAGATGCTCTAGGACAGGCTGAAGACCAAACCGCATCTGGACTTCTTTGGGGCTTGAAGAGAAGCTCAGAGGGCTGCTGGCTGCTGACTCCTCAGCCAGGCAGTGAGGCTTCCTAGAGTGAAAAGCCAGCTGGGGCCAGCAGGTTTCTGGGCAGACTGTCCATCTTAGGGCTGTCTGTCTGTCTGTCTGTCTGTCTCAGGGCTCTGGCACATGGTGGCTGAGCTGATGCTGTCCTTCTCCTCCATCCGGGATGGGGCTGGGTGGGACTTTTACACTTCCTGTGTTGGAGACAAGGGAATCCCCTAAAGCAGAGAAGCAGTAGCTATGTGGGTGCCCCAAAGGCAAGACCTGGGGAAGCCCGAGGGGATGTGCAGAGCTGGTGGTAATTAACCTACACTTTGCTCTAAGGTGCCTGGAGATGGACAGGTCTGCGCTCTGCCTCCTTGGCCTCTTCCAAAGCGTGGGAGCTGGAGTCTCCCTGCAGGCTGCCCACAGCGCTGGACCCCTCGCTGTGCTCCCCAGTGGTCGTGCTGCCCACGAGGGCTGGAGCGCGCTGCTCATGCAGCAGCTTCCAGGCAGCTGCTTCTGCCCGTGTGTCACTGTCCTGGGATGGATCCAGGGAGGATGCACTTGGCACTGGAGCCATGGGAGGTGCTGATGTTGGAGCTTTCCTCTCTCCTTACCCTTCACAGTCATTAGTGCTTCCCAGGGACACTTGCAAAGCGCTTTTCCCCCGAAGCCTTTGCTGTTGCAGCCCTGAATATGAAGGGAGCCCTGGGGAGGGAGATGAATTTTGAAACTGGGGACTCCGAGGCAGGGAGCCTGGGACCATCACTGTGACCATCATCCAGGAGTCTGGCAGTGGATCTGTCTGATCCTCCCTGCTGGGTTTCCAACTAAAGCATATTTGGGGTCAAAACCAGAGGTTTTCTTTGGTGACTGCCCCCACGCCCGCAGCACTGGGGGGAGGAACCTCTCCCTCCCACAGCTCTGCCTGCTCTCCCCTTTTGTTTTGTCGTTTCTAAAGAGACCTTTCAGAGTTGTTTTTAATTTGCAACAAAGTCTTTACCTTGATGTGTTCCTCTGTGGTTTTCAAATGATAAGAAAGTAAGAAAGAAAGAAAAAAAGCTAGTTTAGATAAAAAACAAAACCAACCCTCAAATCTGAAATTAGCGGCCAAGACTGACCCTGAACTTGCATCCCTCCCATCCAGTTTATTTCCTTTCATCTCTGGACTTGCCAGCAGTCTAGGACATCAGTTTTTCACATGTCTGTGCCTGCTACCTCCCCAGCAGCAGCTCTGCCTTGTCCTTGCACAGCTTAACCCTGTGCTCGTTTGGTTCTTGCTAAACCCCACTGAGTTTTGCTTCTGCTGCTGCTTTTAAAACCAGGGGCAGGACTGAAGCCAGCAGAAAAAACAGGGGCAGGATTGAGGCCCAGCAGCCTTCATGGGCAGGGATGGGATTTTGTGGCCACTCAGCTGGGTTTGTAGCCAAGCTCCTCAAAGCCAAGGCTATTTTGGGAGTGTGGATGGGGATAAGCACTAAGGACGCCATGGCATGGATGTCCCATGGGAAACGGCAGTCTCTTTCCTCCCAGAAGTTTCACTCATCTTCTTCCAGCCATCCTCTGTGGGGACAGCAGGGAAAGTGACAGCAAAGAAAGTCTCCAGCTCCACCTGCTTCACTCCTTGTCCACTCCCAAGCGTAGGATGAGGTTGGATTTGGGGGTTTGCAGATACTTCAGAAAGGGATTTGTGGACCCCTGGAGTGTCAACACTGCCCCGTGATGGGAACTGTGGCGTGGGGAAGGGGATTTGCAGCCTTTGCCAGGGTTCCTCTTGGAAAAGCTTTGATTTTGCATGTGGGAATTGAAGGCAGAGAGCTGCAGGCTGCTGCCGTGGCGCTGGCCCAGGCCCTGCCCGCGCCGGCTGGGGCGGGATCTGCACGGTCATGTTGTAGGAAGCTGCTGTCTAAGCTTGTTGGATGGCAGCTCGCCCTTAGGATTTCCCAAAACAGGCAGTGCGAGCAGCAATTAGGACTTGGACGGGTCTCCTGCCCCACCCCGAGCCCCACTGGACCACGACATGATTTCCAGGAACACGACAGCCCTGAACATCAGACTCAGCTGAACTTCACACCATAAACCTTGGAAGATCTCCCATTTTCTGTCTCCTTACATGGATCTGCCCCAAATACTTGGTCAGTGATGGAAGAGCACTGGTCGGGTCGGATGCATAAAGGTGGAAACTGGGAAAATCTGATTTTGCATTGGCTGAGGCCCTTTTCCACCAGTTAGACTCAGGATGTGTCCGGGTCCATTCACAGAGGGTTTTGCTTTTTTCCCCAGAAAACAGGTGGGTGCTGAGTCTCTGCCTGAGGGGAATTTGAGGCATTGGTGACCTCGCAAAGCCTGTTTGCTCCGAGCTGGTGCATCCCATCTCAGCGCCCCAGCTCCAAGGGCCAGAGCTGGGATCTCATGTCCTGGTCCTGGCCGCCACTGCTCCCATCCTTCCCTGTTCATCGATCTCTCTTGGCAGTGAAAGCTTTGAAGTGAGGTAGAGAACAAATCTGTTCTTTGGCTCAGTGCTCTCTCTGTTTCTTCAGGTCATAAATCCCAGGATGTATTTTTGGCTTCGTGTTAAATGTAATTTCTGGAGAACATTTTTCTCCAGTAAAGATTAACAAGGTCTTTTAATGACTTGGTGATTTGGTGGTGACGATGACGAGGATCCTGAAAGGAAAACGGCTGCCTGGAGAGCAGAGAGGCTGCGGTGCTGTGCTGGCATCCTGCAGGCTCGGGGACAGGTCAGCTCCCAGCACTTGGGCAGCAATGGGTTTAATTCCCCATTCCCACTCGAACAGATGCATGGTAGGAAAACATCTGGCAGATGTTTAGCAGGTTTGTTCTCTTTTTTTTTATTCAGATGGTGCCGAACCACGAAGCGCATTCCCACCTGCTCGATGAGTGAGAGCAGCTTGCAGGGTAACACAGAGATCCAGCTGTGGATGATGCAGGGATGCAGTTGTAGATGAGTTACAGGTCTGGCTTCAGCAGATGAGATGTTTATTTCCCAGTCAGTGGCTCAATATTTGCGGAGGACTTGCAGCGTAAGGCAGTGAAAGAGAACTGATTTCCCTGCTGTCAGCCCCTGCAAGTGACACATTTGATGGGATGTCATCTGCCAGGGTGGCTGCTCATCACCATCAACCCAGTCTCTGCACGGAAGAGTCTGCAGACAGCAACAGCTCCTGAAGCAGAGCACATGGAGCCGAGGCCAGCAGGAATGGTGACACAGAGAAATGTCTGTTGGCATGGCTTCCCTTGCTGAAATTCCAGGGAAAGCTGGCTGCAGGGCCGGGAACTGCTCAGCCCTGTCATTCCTCCTTTGCACTGCGGGCAAAGCCTGCTGAGTGCCTCATCCCAAGGGTATCCCAGCACTTCCTACATTACTAGATCAGGATCCCTGTTGCAGCAGTTATATATAAATATATATGTATGCGTGCATACAAATTTTTGAAAGTGTGATGTGTTAGCAAACTCCACAGAAGGCTTTTTTTAGAGGTGTTATCAACAGGATGTGCTTGAATATGTGGAATCCAGGAAGTCCTGGATAAGGGCTTTTCTTTAGAGCCTCGCTGTGCCCAGAGACCCCTGGCCTCCCGTGGGATCCCTAAGGACTGCTGTAGCACAGGCCATTCCCTAGGGACAGATGGGAGTCGTGACATCATGCCGGCTCCATCAGTTGGCATTTTGGAGAGATTGTTCTCTTTTTTCGAAGTGGGGAACAAGCTCTTGGTCGTGGTTGGAGCCAGTTGCTTGGAGCAGGGCAAGAAAAAGCATCCAAGAAACATCTCCCAGTCATTGCCCTGAGGCAGTACGTGAGGGTGACAGGGATGTGGCCATTAAAATCCCACCCAGCCACATGAGATGGGGAAGGTCTGCAGATACCCTGGTTTTGAAGTCATACTGCATAACATTGTGTGATGGCTGTGACCCCCTCCGTGGGGCAGAAAGCACCTAAAAACACACGTTTTCGGGACTGAGTTCAGAAAACAGAATTTATATAGCAAGCTTTTGGCTAAAGTTGTGTGTTTAACGACGAATGTGCATCCAAGGTTTGCACCATTCCCTCCTGCTCGTGACTTTGGGTCAGTCACTTCCTTTTTCCATAAATATTTTCCTTCCTTTTTCTTAACTGCTTCTCCATCTTCTCCCATCAGGGGGAGGCTGTTGGACGACTTTCACTTCCCTAAGCCTCAGCAAGGCATTTAGCACAAGGAGGCCTTGATCTCACATTAACATCACCGGTGATTTGTGCAGGTAACAAAATGCACAATTCCAGCCTGTCCAGGACAGCCTTGGGCGGATGGGATTTCCACTGGATTTCAGAGAGGAAAAGGAAAATACTTCAGCCCTCATCCGTGCTGCTAATCTTGGGCAGGAAGGGGTGAGCTCAGCACTTTGCTGAGCCCTGGAGTCACCCGGAGCATCAGCTCCACCACCCCAAGGGCTGCCGTGTGCATTGTGTGCACGCCTGGAGAGCTGGCGGCATCCTGGCAGTGTTGTTCTGCTGTGCTGGGCTGCATTTCCCTTCTTCGGATGTGGGTTTTGTTCTTTTGGACAAACACACCGTGCAGAACAACAAAAATAATCCCCCCTTTTCCCACTGATCCTGGCGCTGGGGCTGTGTGAACCAGCAGCCAGCTGCGGTCGCAGCGTGGTCCCCGGGGCCTCGCCTGCCAGCCGCTGCTGCAGGGTCAGGGGTTATTTGTACTGAGAAGTCCTTGGGAAAGAGATGCTTCCCCTTTGCCAGGAGAGGAAAAGGCCGCCAGGGTGGGACTGCCCGAGCTGGTGAGCTCTGCTGATATCATGGCTCTCACTTTGTTGCAGTAGCAGTCGGTAGAAGCATGGAGGGAAGAGGATGGCTGGAACCTGGTGAGATCCTGAGGTGCTCAGGAGGGAGGAAGGGCTCTGTCTGCCATCAAGCCTTGCGTGGGGCACATGTGGCAGGGCTCACCCTCTCCAGTGCCAGGAGCTGCTGTGTGCGGTGGCAGCAGCTGCTCCAGCTCACCCTGGTGGGTGTGGAGGGGCCAGAAGCTCACTCCAAATCTCTGTCCCCATGTCCTGTCAGAGCAGTGGGGTCAGCCATTCTGGTGTGAGTGTGCCCACACGTGCACCTGTCTTCGTGTGTGACTGAAATGCGTCTCTTTCTCCTCCCAGAAGCCTCCACCCCTGAAGACCCCAGCCTTGGGTTTCATGTTGCTCTGAGCCTCTGCCCTCGCCCTGGCTGGCCCTGCCCGCAATGGCCCTGTGTCTCAAGCAAGTCTTCAACAAAGACAAAACGTTCCGTCCCCGAAAGAAGTTTGAGCCGGGCACGCAGCGCTTTGAGCTGTACAAGAAGGCCCAGGCCTCGCTCAAGTCCGGGCTTGACCTGAAGGCAGTGGTGCAGCTCCCTCCCGGCGAGAGCATCAACGACTGGATCGCCGTGCACGTGGTGGACTTCTTCAACCGCATCAACCTCATCTACGGCACCATGTCGGAATACTGCACGGAGAGGAGCTGCCCCATCATGTCCGGGGGGCTCAAGTACGAGTACAGGTGGCAGGACGACAGCAAGTACAAGAAGCCGACCAAGCTGTCGGCTCCGCAGTACATGTGCATGCTGATGGACTGGATCGAGATGCTCATTAACAACGAGGACATCTTCCCCACCAGGATAGGTGAGTGTGCTCTGGTTGCCCGCAGGAAGGCTGGGTTGTACCTGGTGCAGGTTCCCAAGCTGCTGGTGCACCTCAGGGTTGGTATTGATGAACTCTGCGATTCCAAGTATTGTGGCTTTTCCTGTTCCAGGTGTTCCTCAGTGTCTGTCCCACCCCCTTTTGCTGCAAATTGAATTTGGGATTTCTTGTCCTGCTTCTGGGGGATGTGGAACACGATGTTCTCCTTTCCTGTGCTTGAACTGACTCTGTGTTTGTGAGAAATGAAGGCTGGTAGGTCATTAGCTTCCTTGCCTTTCCTCAAGAAGTTGAGCTGCAGAGCTGGTTAGAGGTGGTCATCACATCCCTGCTCTTCTCTCAATTAATCAACTTCTTTCTGGTTTTCCATGTAGGTTCATGGTCCCAAAGTCCAACCCTTGACCAGTCTTGCTGCTTCACTCCTCAATCCCCTTCCATCTCAGCCATGATTACACATCACATCTTGCCATGTAGCTGAGGCGCTGCTTGAGCAGAGCCGCCTGTCCCCAGGATGTGGCCTTTCCACTGCCAAGGCCCAGGGTGTGTAATACACCTCTTCAAAAAGCTTCAAAAAGTTTGGCCTTAGGAGCTTGCAGGAGCTGCCAAAGGCAACAGAGCTTGCAAACGAACCCCTCTGCTGCTGACCTGCGATGCTCAGCAGCTGCCAAGGCTGATATTAGCTGCTACTTAGCTGCTTTTTTGTCATTTGGGGAGATGAGTTCAAGGGTTGGAGCTGATGTGGCTTCCAGAGTCTCGGGTCGTGCCTTGGAGAGGTTGTTTTTTAGATGGAACATGAAGCTACTTGAACGTAAAAAAAGATTTAAGGAGTTTGGGGGGAAAAAGGCATAGCTTTGCAAGTCTGCTTGACCTTTTTTGTTTGCCAAGCAGACAGAGCTGTATGAAATCAGTGCAGCTTATGATCAAGACTTTTATTAATATGCTGGGAAACATTGAAGGAAATGGTCTGTGTGGGATTGCTGGCATTACTCACCGTTGTAGCCCCATTTGGCTGTGCTGTACATGTAGCTGTGGGTCTTTTTAAGGAAAATCTCTGGCCCTTGGAGTCTGAGAGGGGTCACGGGTCTCTGCAAGCAAGAGGGGAGGCAGTGCCTGCAGCCTGGTTGTGCCAAACTGTTTTGGCTTTGGGATGGGGTGACCCCCCAGACCACTGATCTCATCTGGCTGCTCTGGCTTTGCCTGGAGTTAGGGTGGGACAACTCCCTGAAGCCGAGACCTGCAGGCACTCACTGCCTTCTTCCCCTCGCTGGTAATCTAGGGCAGGCAGGGAGGGTAGCACAGGGCCAGATCCTCATGCTGGAGGACAGGCTTTGGGGCGTGTGTGAGGTGACTTGTCCCCAAGGAGAAGATCTGCATGACATTGAAAGCAGAGACACAGATGTGGATTTGCTCTGTTTTCCCTCCAGACAGAAAGGAGAGTGTCCTGATCCCATTTCATGCCTTTCAGATGGAATTTGGGATGTGGTGCTGCTTGACACTGCTCTGGGGAATGAAGGTGTGCAGGGAATCTTAACACCGCAGAAAGCAGGCAGCCATGGGAGGGACGTTGCAGCGCCCTCTGCTCTCCCACATGTCTCTCTGAGGTGCAAAAGCCTAACACAGTCATGGCCCTGCTGGTTTTCACCTCATTTCCGGCACTTCTCCCTCTGAATTGGAGCACATCCTGATGTGGAGAGGGATGGCTGGTGACTCTGGTTTCCATTTCTCCTTTTGTTTCAGTGTGGGGGCAGTTCTGGGTGAGATCCAGGCTGACTGCAGGTGAACATGGCAAGTCCATTTTTTTCTCTTCCAAGGCTGTTCCTGGGGTCCCTTTTCCAAGCCCCTTTGTTGTGGGGACCCTTGTGTCCCCTGAATGGCTCCAGTCCCCGTGTCAGCATGTCTCGGTGGTTTTGGCCTCACACATGTGAAAGGGAACTCAGGCTGAGGTTGCACTCTAAAACACACGAAAGGCTGTTGGGGGAGGCAGGGGGAGGAGGGAGCTGGTGGCACTTTGTCATCAGTGTGTCCCCAATTATCTGCCTTTCACGGGCCTGTCTTGTTCCGTGGGTAGTTGCTTGGCAGCTCTGGCATTTCAGAAGATGGAGTGTTTGGCTGAAGGGAAGTGCACTGGATGACAGAGGAGGCTGGGCGGGATGTGAGGCTCAGGGACAGCGGCCAGGGTGACCAAACGGAGGTGCTTAACCTCTCTCCTAAAGAGCAAGCCCTTGGGAAAAGACCCAGGGCAAGGGGAATAAGGCACTGAGAGGACACAGAGGAGATGTGAGCTGTTTTAAGCAGGGGAAAGGAGTCCGATGAGGTGATGAGGGGAAATTACAAATGTCATGCTTTGGAGTTGTGGTGAGACCCTTGGATGTTAGCAGCAGAGATGGGATGTAGCATGAAGGTTTGTTTCACTCCTGCTTGTGCTGGAGAGGTCCCTGGGCACAGCTGGCCACCACCTCAGCGGGTGTTTGTGAGCTTTGTGCATCTCAGCTTTCCCTCCTGCCCCTCTTTGCCACGTGCAGTAAAGCTACCCCAGCACAAAGATTTCCCTGGCTAAGGCCACCTGACCGCAGACAAAACAGACTTTTCTCTTTTCTGAATTTGCTTTTCTTAGAAACAGCAAGTGTTCCCCAAACTCACAAACGTTGCCTGAGGCTAACCTCATCCTCCTCCATCCAAGTGCGACACAGCCTGAGGCAGCACATGGTTCAGCAGGGCTTGCTCGTAGGCTCCTGGCAGTTGAGAGGCATCTCATGGGTCAGAGGGGGGAAATCTTTCACCCCGGGGTGAGAGGCTCAGCTGGGAATGAGCAGAGATGGTTCGCTGGCTTGTGGGCTCACAGGGTCCCGAGGCATCACAGGGGAGACCTTGGCTGGGGTAAATGGTCACAGCTCCAGTGACCAGAGCAGAGCTGGGCTGATTTGCACATTGAAGCATCTGCTCCTTCAGCACATGTCAGAGGTGGGAGGGGAGCAGAGTGACAAACACCTTTGGTTTAGCCAGGCTGCGTGATGCAGAGCTCTTGCCAGCTCTGCAGTGAGGCCAGAGCGGCAACTGGCATCCGACATGGCAGGAAGGGAGCCCGACACCAGCAGACAGTTTGTGACCTGGCGGAGTTAACCTGCAGGACCGCAGCCCTCGGATGGCACCGGTGGGAAATCCCTATGGTGGAGATTATTAACAGGTCTGGAGGGGCTGCCAAGCCCCCTGCATACCACAGCAAGGGTTGGGGGAGATACTGTGTCTTCCCCATGCCCAGGGAAATCCACCTGCAGGGCTCCATCCCACTGTCTAATCCTTTCTCTGGAGTGGGAACCTGTTTGTCAGCCAGTTAAGATGAGACAAATCCCTCCATGGGGTGAGCTATGCCAGCCTGATGGCTATAAATCTACAGAAGCAGCAGCTTTTCCAGACAGCTCATATCATTTTGTGTGTGCTAGTGCTTTGTTTCCACTCTTCCGACCAATGTAGCTGTCCTGAAAAATACATTTAAATGGAGAGTAAGCATTTTTCCCATGCAGGGAGAAGAATAAATGATTCCACAGGTGTACTTTCACCAGCTGGTAAAACTATATCAGCAGATTTATTCAGTGAGTGGCCACATGAACAAATTATCACCTGGAAAACATCATCTCCTCCCAGTAATGGTTCTGCCCTGTGGTGCCTGGTCTTAGGGAGCTGCTGCCGGGCAGTGCCGTGCTGAGGAGAAGGTTGGCTGGATGGGGTTTCCAGGGTCCATGGCTGTGTCTGCACTGGTCAGCCCAGCATCAGGCTGCCCATTGCACAGGGCCAGGTGTCCTCCTGTCCTTTCAGCACCGTCGTAGCTGCTGAAACCTCCCCGTTCCTAAACGAGTGCAGACGCAGGGTTTGGAGCAGCCCCAGCGCCGGAAACACCCCGCGCTCTCTGCCAGATTTGCCTGCGGCTCGACACAGCACCGGCCACGGGAGGTTTTATAACAGTTCTTGGAAAGCTTTTCAAAACTCAAGCCTGTCATTCAAGCACAGTCCCCAAACAATTATAAAAACCAGAGAAAACCTGGTGCGAAATTATCCGATACTTTCTCGCCGTAACAACAGGAGAAAAATGTTCAGAATTCAGCTAATTATTGGTGTTCTCTCAGCTGGCTCTTTTTTACATAATTTGTGGGTTTTTTCCCCTGCTTTTTCTCTTCCAAAATTAATACCACACCAGCTTGCAGCTGCCATCATGCCATTAGTTTTAAACAGGGCTTTAAAGGCTTATTTTTAGGAAAAATGAATCACCGAACACCACGGTGGCCAAAATGAAATTGAGAAATAACAACAACAATTCATCACGAAATTCACTGAATTACTGCATTTGCAGAGGAAAAAAATACATTTGCCAAGAAGCAAAATAGCTTCCCAGTACTGATTCATCACGAAAAAATTTAATTGGCTGGTGCACGAGTGTTAGGGATAGGAGATGGCAAGAAGCATCCAGGACCCATTGGCAGTCCCTTACCATAACTTTGTTACCTCTCATCTTCATTTCCTTTTACACATGGTTTCCTTATGTTTTGAAGCAATCAGCACAGGGTGGGGAAAACAGATTCCTTGGAGCTTTAAATCATACCTTGGGATTTTCAAGCCAAACGTCCAAGACAAACTAAAGGTGCCAATTCATTTCAGGGCTGTGAGTCACTCTGCTTGGAGTGAAACTGTACCTGCTGTACTTACAGCTTTTGCCTTGGCTTGGAGCAGGGGTAAAGTTCTCCCTTTTCCTCTGCTGTGGATGGCTGCTCTGCTCCCACTCCTCCTGGGACTGGCTGTCTCTGCCCTGGGACAAGGTGATGCTTCTGGATGCAGGCTGGTCTGTGTGAAGATCACAGATGGGAGAGAAGAGCTGACCATGCGTATAAATCATTTTCCAGGCACTTGAGCAAGCTCACATTGCATCCTGTGGTCCCCTCTCATCACTCACAGAACCATGGAATCATTAAGGTTGGAAAAGACCTCTAAGATCATTAAGTCCAGCCATTAACCCAGCACCATGTTCACCTCTGAAACATATCTACAAGTCCCATATCCACACAACTTTTGAACTCTTCCAGGGATGATAATTCCACCACTTCCCTGGGCAGTCTGTTCCAATGCCTGACCACCCTTTCAGTGAAGAAATTTTTCCTAATATCTAAACTAAACTTTATGCAAGAAGAGTCAGAGGGTGGCTACTGCCTGCCAGACTGCAGTGTTGCTGCTGTTTTCTCCAAGGTTGCTGGATGGTGAGCACCAGAGAATTAAATGTAAAGGCAATTTCAATGCTTTTAAATCAGCCCAGGTGGGTTTTGTGATGTTCTGTTGTCCCCCTGGGGCAGCCAGACCGGCATCAATGGGATGAACTGGGATGGTGTTGCTGGGTCCCTGCAGGTGTGTGGGACTGGGGAGGGTGAAGCAAACCCAAGCAGCGTCACCCTGTTGGGGTGGTTTGTCAAAGCTTGGGGCTCCATCCTGACTTTCCCCTGGTCTGCTGTATTTTTGCTAAGAGGACATCTCAGCCATGCAGGGCCTGTCCCACCAGTGTCATCCCTCTGTCTCATCCATCTGCTACTCTCCCGGGTTTATGCCATGATGTGCCACCTTCGAGATGGAACAAGTCCCCTAAGCAAGGGCCACCAGTGCCCCACTCCCAAATGCCATTTATGGGTGCATTGGCCACTGATGGGGTCTCTCTGTGCTGGCTGTAAGGCTGATCTGCCTGGCCCAGGGAGGTGGGAGCCCAGAGGGGAGCAGCTGTCCCCCTCCGTGCGTGGGGAATGCTCCCCATCACTCCCCATGTGCTGTTGCAGTGACCCCTCCCAGCAGCCAGAAGAGCTCTGGTGGGAATGGCAGCAAGCTGGGCTGCTCAGCGTAAAGCTGAACACCTGCAAGGGCAGGACAGGCACGTGTGGCCAGAGATCCCTGTCCCATGGCCTCCCCCTGGCTGGGATGTGCTGGGTGCAGTGCGTGCCTGGCTGCAGGGCCTGCCCCGGCTGTGTCCCCTCGCGTGCTGGAGAGGATGTCACATGTGTTGTCTGCTGGACATCCGCCGCGCCAGCAGCGCTGACCCAGGGCAAGCTGGATTTATGCCGGATCCTTCTGCTGCTCTCAAATGCAGCCTTTACTGCAGAGCCCTTTTCTTTCAGCTCTGGGCAAGGGGATGGGGAATTTCTCCAGCTCCCCACCAGCATGGCCAGTGCCTGCTGGGGCTGCTGTGGGTTGGTTTCCAAGTGGCTGGAGATCAGCAGCGAGGCACCACTGCTGGCAGAGGCAATCTGCATATCACATATCCGCCCTGCTTCCTTCCCGAGGGGAAGTGCTTTGATCAGCTGGCACAGAGCCCTGTGCCAGATGCAGGGTCCAGTCAAGCATCTCTGGCCTGTATCGAGGGTCCTGGCACAGGAGACAGACACGGCTGCAGCATGGGGAGAGGAAGCAGGACCCTGCTGTGCCTCCCTGGGCAGGTGTGCAACTGAGAGTGTTGCAGGGAGAAAGTCAGAGCCAGACCTGAGTGATCCGTGGTCCCAAAGGACCGTAGCGAGGGGCGTGTCCTGACATGGGACCTGTAGAAATCCATTAGTGACAGGCAGCCACCGCTACAGCCTGGCCATGTCTGGAGGGGACGGCCACACACTGACACCTGGTGATGGACACAAAGAAGGGCAGCTCAGTGTCACCTCCCGGGAGCTTCCGATGCTCCTGGTTCATGTAAAACGCAGTGGTCGAGTGGGCCAGAAGTGTGCTTGGAGGTCCTGGCAGCCTGATGGTATCTTTCCATATATCATTAAGTATAGGAGTTCAGGAGTCCCGTAGTTGCTGATGACCATGAGATTTTAATTAGATAACCTTTAAAGATTCCTTGTAACTCGAACTACTTTTCGATTTATGCTAAATCTCTGTTCCCTCATGCAAAAGCCACTTTTGGGAACTCAGAATGTAGCTGGAGGTGTCTCTTCTCTAGGTCTCAGCTGCCAGCATGTCCATGAGGACTTGCTGGTGACAGATGTATAAGACAAGAGAATTCCTCAAGGCTAACCTCGGGACAAAAGCTGTGGAAAGCCACTTGTCACCATCTGCCATGTCTGGAGGTGGCTCATCTGACAGCAGGATCTGCGCCGTAGATGGTATCAGCCCTGGGAGCCTGAGATCTGTTTGATCTGCTGTTCGCTCTCTGATCTTATTTCCTTCTCAGCTCAGGACTGGGTTGAGGGTTGCTGCTTTCCTTCACTATCACTCTTTGCAGTTTGGCAGTAAATTCCTGCTGATGGTCAGGTCTGATTTCTCCCTCGCTGCCTGCTTTGGCCGGGGAGGCAGTTGGTGACTGGGACGGGTGACAAACGGCAGGCAGCAAATGCATTCCTGCCTGCTCCTGGGCACCTGCTGAGATCCCAGCTGCTCGCCTCTGGTCCCAGGGAGATGTCAGGCTGTCCAGAGCAGTGGATATTCCCCAGCCACAGCCCAGAAATGTGCATTCACCAGAAATTATTTGCTGTGATGAGCTTCATTAAAAAACAAAGTTTATTGACCAGTTCTTCAAAGCTGGTCTGCAGGGGCCACCCTAATGGCATGTCTGAGTCCCCAGCTGGGTGATTCCAGCTTTGATTTGCTCAGCAAATCCTCACTCGGTGCAGAAAGCTCAAATGAAGCCATTGTAAAGCACGGTGTCCCTCCTGACTGCAGGGGAACCTGGAGATCTCTCTGACCCCTGCCTGTGTCAGACCAGCAGGCACGGAGAGCTCTGTAGCCAAGGGTGCAGGGCAGAAGCAATTCTCCACTCACATCTCTAAGGTGTTGGCATAGGGACAGCCTGGTTGTACTTTGCCAGGTGTGAACTTTCCTTTCCTGGAAAGTCCTAATGGGATCTGTCAGAGCTGGCAGTGAAACAGGTCACGCTGAGGTCCCTGCTGCGGGAGCAGCCCTGGGGCTGCAGTGTGCTCGTGGTTATGCGGGTAGTGGCCACAAATCAGTCCCAAAACCACCTCTCCGTGTGGCGTTGAGCCGAGATCTCTGTCCTCCTCCAAGTGCTGGCTGGGACATCCAGATGTGGCACGAGCACAGATGCTTCAGCCCTGCCCACTGCTCCCACACTGCGCACGCAGGAAAGGGAGCCTCGGCTGTGCTCAGGGTGACTCTGCTTTAGACCAAAAATAATTTTCTTTTATGAGTTCCAAACCCAACACCTGCCCAACCCTGGCGATTGAAAACAGGCTGCACACGTGATGTCGGAAGGACGGAACCTTTGCGTTTGCCACCCACGGAGGAGAGGGCTCGGCACTGCTGCTGGGAAACAAAACTGCCAGGAGCCTTTGGGAAAAAGCAGTTTTAATTGCCTAGCGAGGCTGATGAGAAAGATTCAAAGATAAAATTACCATTTTTAATTTTTTAACTAAGAGATTTGCTGATGCTTTCCCGGGCACAAAATGTGTGAGCTGGCCATGGTTGAGCAGAGTTTGTTTGGAAGGATTTTCAAGAGGTTATGTGCTGCATTAATAAGAAGCTAAGGGAGGAGGCTGGTACAACCGTGGGAAGGGAGGTTTTTATTTTGTTCTTTGTGTATTTGCATTGAATTGCTCTGGGGAGAGGAAGAAGCTTCAGGAAAACAAATATCAGTTGTTTCATTCTCCTCCTCGCCAAAAAAAAAAAAACAAACCCAAAAGTTTAGTGTTTCAAAGCCACGTTTCCTTTAGTGATTTACCCCAGGGTTGCTGGCACTGATGGTATCACACTCTGAGATTTTCACTGTGATAGCGGCACATTTTGACAAGGATTGAAATATCCCACACTGCGTCCTTGTGTGGGACAAAGCTGAAAGTATAGAGCCAGGTGTGGTGGGTCCCATCCTGTGAGGGTATCTCAGGATCATATGGGCGCAGTGAAATTACAACCCAAACATCAGTAAGATGGGCGGTTTTCTTCCTGATTTAATGAGATATTTTATTGAAATAAGGATCAGAAAAAAGGTAGAAACCCCACCCATTTCTGTTGATGCATCAGAAGCGATGTTTGAGGGTGTGAGGAGGAAGAAAAACAGTATGAGCCATGTTTCTGGGTTCAGAGGAAGGTATCTTTTCTGCTGGGAGATGGTTTGGCTTTGTTCATGGGCTTGGGTAAATACAATTTGACTTCTGCTGTGCTTGCACAGGCTTGTAGGAGAAAGACAGGCAGAGAGGGCAGAAGGATCTTCTGCCAGATTGCTGTGGATTGAGCCAGATGTGGAGAGTTGTGGCCTCCTCAAATGGATGAGAAATTCTCTCTCCTAGGGCAACTCTCCAAATCCTGAGCCCATGCCTGGGTGAAATTGCTAGTTGGCAATGAGGGAATATGTGGGAAGAGCTCAGTGGCACACTGCCCCCGTGTCGCTCTTGGCATTAGCCAAGGGTGTCCTTCCTTGTCATCTGTGACTGCCTGTCAAGGATGACAGAGGCATTTAAATGTTAACTGTTTTTTATTTTTTTGGAAACATTCAAATGGCTTCCAATGTGCTTGTGCTTTGCAGGTGTTCCCTTCCCCAAGCAGTTCCAGCAAGTTTGCACCAAGATCCTCACCCGCCTCTTCCGCGTCTTTGTCCACGTGTACATCCACCACTTTGACAGCATCATCAACATGGGTGCTGAGGCCCACGTCAACACCTGCTACAAGCACTTTTACTACTTCATCAGGGAGTTCAGCCTCATTGACCACCGGGAGCTGGAGCCTTTGGTAAGGATGGCCCTGGGTGGGGAGGCGGAGGGTGAGAGTGACGTGGGCTGGACTCTGAGCAGTGCTGACCCTCTCTGGACTCTTTAGGCCACCCTGCCTCAGACACACAGTTATGTTTTCTGTCCTGGGACCGTCAGCCTTAGTGCTCTAAGAGAGAAATTCTCAGCAGCACCAAGGAAACCATTGACCCTTTCTTAACCTTTGCCTCTGTTGTCATGTCTGTGAATGGCTCTTCGGTACCCTCAGGGCCACCACAGGGTAGTGTCCCCATACTGACTTGGTAGCTCTAATGCAATTTGCACATGGAAGTGTTTCCAGCCAGTTGTGTCCACATGGCTTTCAGGAGTCAGATTTGGGCCAAAGCCTCTTCTCCACAGCTTTTCTTTGAGCATTCCCTGCTTGAGATCCTAGTGTGAATTACACTGAGGCTGCAGGGAAGGCAAGCCCCGATAGGACACACGGCTTCAGACAACAGCTATCAAGGCCACACTGGAGAGGCCTCGCTGGAGCTCCCAGTTTCCCTACAGCCTCCCTTGGGAAGCAATTAGCCAGGCAGAAGGTGAGAGTCCTTGACAACAGCAGGATTGGTGGGAAGCAGAGGCCAGGCAGCCCAGGGCACATAAACTAGAAAATGCACAGTTGGTTTTGTAAGAGAAGCAAGTTTGTCACAAAAAAGGTTGAGTGTAGTCTGACCTAGGGAGGACATGTTGCAGTAGGAAGAGTTAATAGGAAACCCAGTAGTCTGCATGCTGTGATAAGGGCTGGGTTGAAGAAAAGAGAATATCCAGCAGCAGAGAGTTATGGAAGACCAAGAGGATATAATCCAAGAAAGAGCTGAGAAGAGTCCCAGCTGCTTGCTTAGGATCTGGAGGTGGGGGAGATGACCCTGCCCCTAAGTGCTAAGCACTTTACTCCTCTGCTTTCACTTGTCTCAGTTTGCTGCCTGTCTGCTCTAATCATGATTTGGGGGGAGGGAGAGATGATGATCTAATCATGGGAGACTTGAATGACAACAGTATCGGCTTTAATTATTTTGTAGAATTCGATTGTGACATATTGTCCTGGTTTGAGACAAAAATTCGGAGGAACGCTCTGGGAGGAACGTCTCCTCTACAGAAGGCAGGTTACAGCCACCCCTCCCCCACCAGGTTTGGGAAAAAATTCCTTGAAGGAAAGTGAAAGAAGGGAAAAAACCTATTTATTTAACAAACACACAGGAAAAGAATAATGCTAAATAATAAAACCTCTCGCTGTGGAGAGAAAACCTGGGAAGATTTTAGAGTCCTTTCCGTGGGTGTGGTGTCTCTCTCTCTCTCTCTCCTCTTCGGAGCTGGGTCGGCTTGGGCCCTTCCGGGCTGAGGTGTGAGGGCTCCCAGTGAGGTTCTGATGTTCTGGTGTTCTGAACAGTTCCAGAAGAGAAGAAGGAAAAAATCCAAAGTCCCAGGGAAACAAAGGAGTTTAACTCTCCGTCTCTCTCCTCCGAGAAAAAGGAGCCAAGAACCGGGAAAAGCAGGAAGGTGCTTTCCTCTGCTCCGCCGCAGCAGGAACGCAGGGGAGTGAATGTCCTTGGAGCAAAACTATTTTGAAAAGTTCGTCTGGCTTTTTTTCTTTCTCTCACACCCAATTTTAAAGCCACAGAAAGGCACAGGAATCATGTCTGGGCATAGAGCAGGCGATAGGGGATGCACATCATAAAGTCAGCCCAAGACACAAATATTATCACAACGGCCCTCAGCTCCAGAAAATGGGAGCTCAGCATCAGTGAGGAACTCTGTCAGTGTTCCTCATGACAAACCTCTTCAGCATTGCTCTGCAGTCCATAATAGTGTCATCCCCTTGGACTGCTGTTTGCTAATGTCAATGATTAACACCTGGTAGCCAAAGCAGAGGCTGACATTGCTAAACGGGCTTTCAATGCCAGTGACTCACATGCGGCATGAGATGATTGATGGGTCTGCATAAATCTAAGGTGAACAGAGTCTTTCCCTGTGATGCAACCACTGTTAAACTACAAGGAAATGAGACACTTTTGCCCTTAGTCTATCTGTGTCTCACTGCCTGCCGTCCAAGCCTCAAGCAGACCCAACCACAGGGTTGAGAGGAAGGACCAGGGAGGAGGAAGGGCCTCCTTCCCTCAGGCAATGAGTTGCTTTAGGTGTACATGAGAGTGTCCTGCAACCAGGCTGCCTCGTGAGCCCAGACCGCTGTCCTAACCTTGCTTTTAGTTAGTCCCCATGAATCCCATGACAGACCTCTAAGCTTTCCTCTGGCTGAATCTCCCTTTGCTGCTTCAATTTCGCTTTTGTCAAGCTTCTGCGGGATGTGATTTCTTAGCAGCAAATCTTGTGAACTGAGAATGAGATCCTTTGTACAGCAGAACTAGCAAAAGGCAGTGATTCACTCTCTCAGTAAATCAAGGAACATGGGGGCAGAGAGAAGCCATGCACTTGCTTCCTTGACGAGGGCAGCTCGTGGTGCTGGGCTGCAGCACTGGCAGGGCTCCAGCTGGTTACGCACTAAGGCAGAGCTGTGGGGATTTCCTGAGTGTGAGGAATGCCTTGGACATTTGGGGCCGGTCTGAGGAGCTCGCTGGTGACTTATCAGCCCACTGGTCACTGCAATCCCTCCTGTTCGTGGCTGCTTTTGTGCCTGGTGCTGTGCTAGTGGGGTGGGCTCAATGCTGTTGCAAGAGGATGTTCACAGTCCTCTCACCCTCTTCTTTTCCTTCCAAGATGTTTGCAGACATTTCCTGTTTGCAATGTGGTTTTGCGGCAGAGCATCAACTTTTCATTTGATGGCCAGGTTCTGCACTTGAGTGATTTTGCATGTTACTTCTATAGGAAAACCCTCTCTTTGCCACTGTCCCCGATGGATTTGAAAAACAAAGTTCTCAGCACTGAAGATCAGAGTTTGCTGCTTCTGTCTCCCTTGGTTATATAACTAAAGGGCCTTTTATAGGGTTACTAAAGGGTCATCCTCCTTTCCCAGTTCTTCTTTTCAGAGCTGCATTTTTCCTTCTCCACGGACCAGTTCTACTTCCAGTCTATTTTAGGAGTACATTTTAATCTGCAAACCTTCCTCTGGGGTGCATGAGGGGACCCGTGGGCACACACAGATTGACTAGCCACAAACCTTATCAGCCAGAATTCACACTTTCCCCACTGCAGGATTTACAAGATATTAGTTGAGCTTTCTAAGGCAAGGACAAATACCATCTTCCACCAGCTGAAAGCTGGACACCTTCCTAATGTAGCTGGCATGATGCCATTCTGGCTAAAGGAAAGTCTGTTATCCTAAACAGAGCTTGGTCTCGCTGGGGGTTTCCTGTGGCCTCTGTTATTAGCACTCACTTGCATTGCAGTGTGACTGTGGCATCCCTTGCTGAAACCACACGTCCTCTGGGTGAGCTGTGGTCAGCTCCTGGAGCGAGAACTGGGAGCAGCTCCATGTCCCATCTCCCAAGGCAGCTGCAAAGAGAGGCTCTGAGAGTGGCATCACTTTGTCTGGCTGCTCTGTGGCTGAGCCAGGAGCAGGACCTTCATCTTTCAACATCTCAGCTGAAGCTCTTTCCTTGGACTGCTCTCAAGGCTAGGGCACAGCCAGAATAACCTTGTGCCACAGAGACTGGGGAGAGTGCCAGGATGGAGCTGCTGAGGCAGCTGAGTTCCCAGGAGGGCTGCCATGGGAAATAGAAAAAGGCTCCCTAAGACTCCCACGGTTGCTTCCCTGGGTTGGTTTTGGACGCCTCCCAAACTGCCTGACACGTCATGCTACTCAAACCTGTCTTCTGCACTTACCGTTCCTTTCTTTTCTCTCCCCCTTCAATGCAGAAAGAAATGACAGAACGAATTTGCCACTGAAGTCTTCTGGCAGGAGAACTCAGCTGGCTCACTCAGAGCCCGGTGGGACAAGACACCCCGTGGTGGGAGACCTCTTCCCAAGGACTTGCTCTGGGCATTCCTACTCACTGACCTATGAACACTGCAGAAGAGCCTCTTCGGGCCAGGGCTGAATCCTAAGTTTTCCAAGAACCTCTGGACAGATTTTTCTTCTTTTAATAGATCCCAATCTCTGTTGTATGGTTCCTGTTTTAGAAAGCCACTTTCTAAAGACTTACTGGAGGATGAAGCAAGTCTGGTTTACTTTTGCACACTCTGATTTCTAAGACTCAATCCCATGTCTGACGTCAAGTTTTCAGTGACCTTCCCTCTTGTTTTGTCCTCAGCTATGTTGATCTCCAAATATTTTATTAGCAATTCCTACCCTTGAGCAGGTCTGACCTTGGCTACCAAGTAATGCCTGTTACCTTTCCCACATGCAGTGGGTTTGTGGTAACACCTGAGATGAGCCCTGCAAAGCTGCTGGCATTCCATCCCACTGCCTTCACGCGCCTAGCTGTTGATGTGCTGTTTTTAACCATGAGCTATGAATGTCTCCTCCTGCCCTAATTCATGCTTTACCAAAGGGACCATTTTTCCCTTCAAGGGATTTTTCACATTTGGAAGAGGGGACTTGATGATGCTCTGAGATGCATCCAACACTGCTTGGACTAATGGCAAGTGGCCCCATGACCGAGGAGGGGAACTAGGTCACGATTCAGTGTGATCAGCACAGTCTACCTGAGAAAGTCTCAGAGGATGGTGGAAAGAAACTGTTGCCAGAAAACAACATTTTCAACATGTCAGCATTTCCTGATGTGTTGTCTTGGCTCAAGATGGGCAGATGCTGGCTGTAGAAATTGTTGCTTTTCCGTTACCCATCCTTACAGCAGGTGAAGAAGGACTCAGAAGAGACATCTCCTCTACTCTGTTCTTGAGGTCCCCTTCCAACCCAATATCATTCTGTGATTCTGAAACCTTTTTGACCATCTGCAAGCACACTATTGCTACCTGGTCTGTGCCATTACTCTCCTGAAAGGCATCATGTCTCAAAATTTCCTCCCCTTCTGCTTGCAGTGCCTGATAATTAGCGTTGTGTTCCTGTGCCATTTTAATTTTGACCAACATATTTTTATTTTTCCTTTTTTACTGTTTTCGGGGAGTGAAAATCAATTTGTCTGAGCCACAGGATTGTTATGTTTGTGTTTCCTGCTCTTTTTCTGGGAAAGTTTTCTATATCTGACACAGATAATATTTATAATCTCGGGTTTGCCCACTTTTGGGGTAGGGAGGGGATGTGGCTAGAAAATGTAAATGTTTAGGCCAACATTAAAGTGCACAAGTGAATTTTTAGTGCTCAAAGCACTTATTTTTTTGTGAAAATCTATTTTTTTTTTAAATCTTGTGTACCAGATGTATATTTTTACATGGAAATAAACCAGAGCAAAATGGACACAAAACCACCTGATACATCATTCCAATATTCTCTGTGTAAAATAATCAAAGTCCAAACATATTTGTTCTGTTATTAATTAAAGAAACATTGATAAGCTTGGTGTATTTCATTCTTCCCCGATTCATCTGTATTAAGATGGGCCAAATGAACAAGGATAACTTGAAGAGTGGTTTTCCCCTGAGAGCTGCAGCACTGATGGATCTCAGTGCCATGCTGAGACCTCAGCTTGCATCTCAGAGAGAGGCTTGACAGAGGCCAGCGTTGTTGGCCAGCGTCCTCCCCCTGCAGGCTTTTCACCAGAATTCCCCCTGAAGGCATTTTCCCAGCAGTTCATGGTGGTGATCTTTACTCACTGTTTTGGCAAAGGTGTGTAGGTCCTGGGATCCGTGTCCCTGTCTCTTCTCATAAATCAGAACCGCAGGCTCGAATTGTTTGTGGAGCAGAGGCAGGAATCGACAACAGCTCTGTCAACGAAGCTTCTTTCCAGCTGCTTTTGAGGAGTGAAGCCTGGCTGGACACAATGCACGGCACTCTCTGGGAGCTGGGAAGATTGGGAATTACGGGGAAGCTGCCCCAACAGTGGGGTCTAAGGGATGAACTGATAGCAGCCTACATCTACTTCAAGCTGAGGTACAAGGATGACAAAGTCAAGCTCTTCTCAACAGTGGAAGATGGTGAGACTGTGACCAAGAGCAACAATTTGTAGCTTGGGAGGTTCAACTTAAACAATGGAAAACAAAATCCAAGGGAATGGTGCAGTCAGTGAACACGTACCCAGAGAGAAAGTGTTAACTTTCCATAGTTAGACAAGACTTGGTGTAAATAATTTCCATAAAGAAATAAAGCACAGAAGCCTGCTTTTATTTTTGTCCTCCCCATAGTCCTGGGGCCATGAGTTCCAACAAGTAATTTATGCACTATGAATTGCAAAAGGGAAGTGTACTTCAAACCCATGCCTGAGGATTTCAAGCCTGCTGCTTTGGGAGTGCTTCCTGTTTATTTCCACCACACCATGGAGCTCCTATAGATTTTTGTGGAACAGAAAACACCATTTTTGAATGATCACCTCACAGGCTCATCTCAAGCACCAATTTACAAAGAATTTCAAAGGTCTTGTTGGTTGGTTTTTTTTTTTTTAATTTCTCTCCTTTTTAATCTGGTTTACCCAAGGAAATAAAGCTCATTATTGTGCTGTGACAACTGTCTTTAGTAACTCTTGAAATGGTTTAGAAAGGAGACAGGGAGATCATTCACTGCCAGAAAGGTCCTTTTATTTCTCTCCAAGACACTGAACTATTCCCCAGGTCCTCATCCATCTGAGTGCCTCCCAGCCCAGAGACTTCAATGCCTGAGATACTTATGAAGCAGAAAGTGCTGAGATAAGTATCTGAGTCAAACTTCTCCTTTCAGGAGGCTCAAGTGTGCCTTCCAGGCTCCAGCATCCCCAGAGCTTCAACAAATATCCATGAGCAATTTGAAAGCAGACAGGAATCCTGGGATACTTTAAATATGCACATATCACTCGTTAGCCCCAGCTCCTCCAATGACTCATCTGCTCAGCTGCCTGCCAGGTGCTTGGGACTCATCTGTTCCCATGCAGAATTCCTTGGTTCTTCTGATGAAGGGCAGATGTGCTACTGCCAGGATTTTGTTTCTCATCTCTGCAGCCAGCATTTCCTTTGGGCCTGAACAAAAGGCTGTGGTGCTGGTCACCAGGTCAGACAGAGGCTGGCATGGGACAGACTGTGCTGGGCAATATCTGCAGACATTGAGGAATTTAGGAATAGCTTTGGATGGGAGAAAAAGGGCTTTGTGGAATGTAATGGCTGCTGTCCCAGTGCCACAGGGATGTGACATGGGGAGGGCTGGGGCTCAGCCAGTGAAGCAAACTGCCTTTGGCCAGGCATAGGCAGGGATCAAGGCTGACCTACCCTGGCAGGACATGGTGGTGGAGGGTGGAGGGTTTGCTGGTCTGAGTGGTGGCTCCTGGGTTTAAACCTGCCCAAGCTAAGGCTGGACAGTCCTGGATAAATGCTCACAATAACCATGACACGATCTGGGCTGAGATATTCCTCCTCTCCTGGTAAAAGTTTGTAAAATGTAAGAGAAGGCTTGAGAAGAGCAAAAAAGAAGACAATTAGAATCTCTTGTTTCCAAGGGTTCAAAATCTGTTCTTGCTGGAAGATGACCGTGAATCCACTCAGGATCAGAAAGGGATGAGACAGGTTAATAACACTGGGTAAGGTTAATACCATTTATAACACTGACAATTCCTTGTTCACTCTTTTGGAACTGAGCTAACATGACTCAAAAGACTTTCACAAGTAGCAACAAGAGCGTTTCTCTTGAATGTGTGCAACTTTTACTTTCCGGGGAGTGATGGCTTTGCTAACACAGCCTGGTCAGCCAGGTTCCCTTATGCAGGTCAGGGAAGGACAAACGACTCATAAATGTCAAGAAATCCCCAAAACGAGAGTGCAGCATTCAGGTCCCTGTTGTAAAGAGACCCTGAAATGCCACGTCTGCATGGAGAACAGAACACCATGAGGTCTTTCACACAAGAGAACTTCTTGCTGTAGAGGTGGCTGTGAGGGAAACAAAAGCATGGTCTGCCCGCAAATTTCCTGAAGGTTTCAGTGGAGCACAATCCATCTCCAATGAGGCACCTCAGGTTTATGCGCTGGGGATTCCAGGTGATGTCACCTGCTGCTGACACCCACAGGGCAGGACTCACTGCCTGTGTAGTCACTGGGTGCTGGCCACGCTTTGACTGCCCCATCATCTCCGGTCGCTCCCAACGCCTGAGCTCACCCAGCCTTTCACCCATCCAAGCTGGCTCACCAGTGGGGCCAGCCACGGGTTCCTCGGCAGCAACAAGGATAACTGGGATAGCACTGTTCAGGCAAGACCCATGGGACACTATGTGAGTACAGCAGCTCCACAACTGCTGTTTTTAAATGTATTTGGCACTTGTTCTCCCAAATCATGTGTTTTGTGGAAAACTCGAAGGAGTTTTGGGACTTTTTAGGAATCCTGGATTGTAGGGCTTTTCTAACAGAACAGCTGAGTCCAGGTGCTGTCTGCTGGACACAGGTTACTCCATATTTAGCAAGTGGTGGAATGCATTTAACAATCTGTTGCCAGGAACAATAATCATGAGGAAAGAGGATCCATATCTTCAGGATTCTTCAACCGGTACAACTCTTCAGCCTGTGTTAGAAGGAGAAGCTTCACTGCCATTTGGGTAATCGTCCAGCAGCAATTTGCTGGGTATTACTGCTCTCTGATGCAAAAAATAAATACCTAAAAAGATCAGGAACATGAGACGAAACTGGGATTCTGCATTCACCAGAGGGAAAATCATCTTCCCACTTCTGTTTCTAGCAGCGACAACAATCTTCTCCCCAAGACACCCTTTTTGTGCTATGACTTACAAATTCATTAAAACTCACAGACACTTTTATATTACACTATCTTGTAACAAGCCCATAGCAATAGGAGGATTAAAGAAGCTCCTTCTCCTGAAAAACCACGAAAAAGAAGACTCTGAGAGCCTCCCTCTTTGGTGCTGATCACTTGTACAGCAGCATCTCTCATGTCTGAGGAACCCACTTGGCTAGGATGAAGTTATCAACCCTCACTTATCAAACGGACTTTCTGGACTGCTGGTCATCCCTGCCCCAAATCTTTTATCTATGTACAAATACAGCCTAAAACTCTGGACAGCTCAGAGAGATGTGGCATGTACAGTGTCATGGGATAAAACTGCAGCCTCCAAGAAACTGGCCAAAGAGGTTGTTACTCATCTGGGTAATATCCCAGGGAACCCAAGGGCATGAGACAGCTTAGCCCTGTTCATTCTAATAGGAATATATCATCAAAACACCACTTGCAACATCCCCGGATCTCAGCCCTTTTGTCCAGTGAGGAACCGTTGAGGATGAAATGCAGTCTGGACCGGTAGAAGTCACTGGTGCAGCTGAGAAGCTGCTGGGGGTAGATGGGGCAGTTCACAGCTGCACAGTAACAGCCTCCAATGGCCAGCCTGTACAGTGGACAGAAACATTTTTCTGCTTGTTTCCAGAAGGTTTGTTTTGTGGCTCTCCAGAAGGCCACGTGTTTTCCAGGTCCCACGTTACTCTGCATTAAACAGTCAGTTCAGGATCTCTGTCCCAGAGGGCAGTGGGGTGGCATTGCGTGAAGCTGTGAATACTCCTCGTGGATTTGGCTCCAGGAAAAGCAAGTTTCAGTCTGGCATTCACATCCACACAGATATTTTAATGCCCATTTTGAGAATTTTTCCCAGTCCCTTGATGGGAACAGCTTTGCCAGATGGAACACTGAAACACAGTCTCTAGGGGTAGAGGTATCCCACACTACTGATACCCTACATGTGAATTGTAAGGTTTCCTGCAAGAAACAGGGCTTTGTCTCTCTTTTTTCTGGTGTTTTTTAGGGGGTGGGGTGGGGGTGAAGAAGGGACATTCACAACAAAGGAATGACACAGAAGCTTGATCCTGGCAAATGTGATTGCATAAGCCCCTCTGTGGGTTTAACTGCCTAAATTTTCAGAGAAGCTTAGCCTGTACAGATTCCTCGAACAGCAGAGGGAACAGTACACGCCGTGTGTCCTGAAAATCAGAATAGATTGCAGGTGCTTAAATATAGATTCAGGTGCTTGGCTGTGGGCAGATAAGAGCAGAGTAATTCTAGTCAAGGCTTGAAATAATTTCAGCAGTAAAACATAGGCCGAAGTACTGTGATCCATTTGTAACACTGCTAAATCAAAACTAGCTTTGTTAATTACTCCTTATTTTGCCTAACAGCCAACACAGATGGCTCCTTCTCGTCTCTGCTGCGTGCTGCATGGGCAAAAAGCAGCCATGCACTTGAAAAGCTATTAAAAAATAAACAGAAAAGTCATGTGGAAGAACGATTTATTGTAGCTAATAAGCTAATTATACTGTTTGAGGAGGTGCTTTCTTCTTCACTTTACATGGGACTTACCCCTGAAATATTAGCATAAACATTTCCCAGAAATACCATGACTATTCCATTGAAAACAAAAAAAAAGAAAATCAAAATACTTTTTTTTAAAAAAAAAATTTATTTTCCCCTCCTGCTTTATAACAGACTAGATTGAAACAAGATTTGCCCTCTGGTTAAGTGTGTTGTGCAGCTGGGTTATCTTGCAAGGAACAAAAGGGACAGAAAAACAACAACTCAAGTGTATACACCTCGCTTTGAGAACAGACATCTGCTCCCACAGTAAGAAGATGCTGTTTTGTGTAAGAGCCCTTTAACCCAGCAGAAAAAGGTGGAACAAGAAGCAATGGATGGGAATTAAAAACCACGATGAATTCAATTTGAAAACACTCTACAAAAGTTTGACATTACCTCCCCTGAACTGACACAGTTCTAGAATGTTGAGAGTCTGGATGCGGTTGCGTGGATTTGAGCTTCTCCCACAGCCTACCCTTTACTTCTGTTCAAGTGGAGATTTACATGGGAAGTTGTACAGACTTGAGTCCTGAACCGTTCAAGGATAAAAGGTTTTGGTGTGTTGTGGAAATAGGTGGGCAGCTAGTGGAGAGCAAAGACTACTAATACCTTCCCTGAGGGGAGAGAGGGAAACAGGAACATCCTCTGGATGCTGGATGGGCAACCAGAGATTCCTGTGGGGAATGGCTGCTGGGACTGGCTTTGCTGTGGAGAAATATTCCCGGGCTTGCACCTCGTTAGACATCAGACGCTGCACTAACTTGCTCGAGTGCATCCCTCAGAAAACAGGCTTCAATGCTTCTGCTGTTTATACTGCCAGCTTGGTGGCAGGAACAAAGCATGCTTTCATCCTGGGAGAGGATACCACAGAGAAACCACTGATGTTCAGTGACCCCATCCCGTCCCGGGACCTGCGGGCTTCGGCTGTCTCGGGCACTGCTCTGCTTCCGAGCTGTTCTCCTTTGAACCCAGGTGAGGAATTGGCAGCTCTCTCGAACTGTGGTGCATCTTCCTGGCCCCTTGGCAGAGAAGGCAGCAAGCGTAGGTAAAACATGTCTTAACTTGCCTTGGATTTGCTGAGCTTGTGGCTTTGAGAGTTGTGGATACCCTGCTGTGTGTCCAAACGGGAACTGTACAGTGCCGGGATGCTCAGGGGTTAAAGCTGTGATTCATTAACTAAGCTGAATTTTGTGTTTCAACCTGAGCCATTTCAACAACAGCAAACACTGCTGGAATTGAACAGCTTTGGGTGAAAAATAGTGTTATCAACAAGTTACTGACCTTATATGTGGCAGCAGAGTTGAAAGGTTTGGGCCAGTATAGCTAAAAGAGGTTGTTCTCACTTCATGGCAGCTTGAAGATGGTTTCTGGTGCTCTGTAGGTGGGAAAGGCTATTTCCCTTTGCCATCCCTTGTCCTACAGGCTTTTTGCCATTTGGCAGTTTCCATCTCCCATGTGAAATGGGGTAACACTGTTTGAAAATTCCCAGATCTTCACAAATGCAAACCAAGATGAGCTAGAACACCTGAAGTCCTGATAACTTGCTAACTTGCAATCGACTTTGATTTTTTTCCAGGCATGTTCAGGTTCTGCTTCAAAGTTTCCCATTATCTCTCTCTGATACCTGCAGCCACACAGTGCAATGCTTGCAGTCTCTAGGCATCAACATCTCCCACTTCCCAGCAAAGCCAGCATGGATGTGTGAAATCCTTATGGAAAAGATACTATATCACAAACGAGGCAGGGAGTAGTATCTCACAGGAGTTAATCTACTCATTTTTTCTTAATACAAACTCTAAATTTACCAAGTTTACGTATTTTCATTTATTCTACTAAAATGAGCAGAGAGCTGAAATGTCACCCAAACTGAGAATAACCTTATAAAATGCCACTCTGAGTTAATATGGAAATGAGCTATTTCTTGCCACCCTCTCCACAAATGAAGCCACCTTCTTGCTCAGCCTTACAGTGGGAAATAGCACTGACAGCTGTCTCTTCCTGAGCCTTTTTAACACCTGCGAAGTAGATCAGAACTTTTCTTTGTAAAACTGAAAGAACGGACTCATCTGCAAACTCCAAAGCAAGGTTCCTGCTATTACTTTATCTCTTGGAGCTCTTGTACAAAGCAGGTGCCTTGGTCTCTGCTGAGAAGAAAACCTGATTGTTTTTCCAATCAAATATATTTTCAGGCAATATAACCAACCTAAAAAGGGATAAAACGGACAAAGTAAAAGCCCAATTCAATCATAAGTGTTAAAAAATACTTTTAATAGTACTTGAGTGGCATGTTTGTCTTTTCCCCACTTCTCTTGCACTGCTGCCTCTCTTCTGTAGCTGTACTGGCCACAAAGGGGACATCAGCTTCACCGCTATATAAAAAGAGAGGCCAGTTCTGGGGAGGTAAGGAATTAGCTGGAGGAAAACAGGCTGCACCTAAATTATTCAAGGAAGAGTAGAAAAAATTCAGAAGGACTTTGATTATCCCAAAGGGGCTAGGAGCAAGTGAGGGTGGGATGCAGAGCTGCTGCTGAGGAGAAGGTTTTCAACACCACCTCCTCACAGTCCTTTGGACACTTTGTCCAACAGCAGGGTTTCCACGCTGTGCCTCCCGAGGTTTATCCGAGCTCTTGGTTGTTGTTACTTTACTTTTCTTTCCATTCTTAGTCTGGCCGGCCTGAAGGTACACCTGGCTTACTGAATGAGGAGAGTTTAAGGACAGACTGGAGGTGGCACTCCGTTGACCGTGTTCGGTCATAGATTGAACTCGACGATCTTCGATTCTCCAACCGAAGCGATTCTGTGATATCGCTCACGGGGGAAGGAGAAGATTGCGAGCACCCAGCCCGGCCTGGGGAGCAGGGCCGGGTCCCCGCTGTCCCCCACTGACGCTCCCTCCTCTCCCGTCCCCTCAGAGGAGCCGCGGCCCCGCCTCGCGGGCACGCGCCCAGCGGGCCGCGCTCCCGGCAGGGAGGGCGCGGAGGGGGCGG
>VZTA01025957.1:0-168241 GCA_013398855.1 Mohoua ochrocephala | reverse complement strand
CAGCCGCCCCCGCCGGCAGCTTTGGGTCTGGGGGCCCTCCCCAAGGAATGCGGGAGTTTCCTCGCGTCCGGAGCTGGAAATTTTATTCCCCGAAGGTTTAAAGTGCTGTGTTTCATATGTAGTGCGTTTTTCAATAAAGAGTGGTAAGTCTCTGCACTCCTACGACAGCTGCTTTCTATTGAGGACACTGCTGGAGTGCGAAAACAGCAGGCAAAGGCGAATGAACCGGTTCCCAGGTGTGATCACGAGGAATCTTTTAGTTCTTGTGAGTTTCATCTGGCATCAATCGGGGGGAGCTGTGAGCCCCGAGGAACACTTAAAATCTGCCTGATGTGTGCTTTGTGGCATTAGTTTGAGCAGGGTGACCTTCTGAGGCAAGAGAAGCGGCGGGGCAGCCCTGGGTTGACAGCTCGGCTGCTGGCGTCAGCAGGAGCTGTGATAGCCAAAAATCAGCCCATTCCCTGACACCGCTGGCACTTGTCTGTGAAGTGTCAGGTTTTTTTAGAAATAAGCCACTGCTTTTTTTTTTATCATTTACAAGCTGACGGCTTCTGAAAGCCTCTTTATCATCCAATGCTATGCCTCACAATTGGCTTGGGAAGATTGATGTATATTCTGATAACTTCAAAGAACTGTAGTTTGCCTTTTTTTTTTAACTAAACAGAGCTCCTCTTCATGCCTCCCAGGTGCTGGATGGAAGCAAGGCAAAACACTCCTGCAGAGCTGAACCTCTCTCCCTGCAGTTCTAAAGCTGTTTGGGTTTGGCAGCCTTCCAGGTAAAGTGGAGTGCCTTGTACACTTGAACCTTTCTTGGTTCTTTAAAGATCTTTTTCAACCAAAATGCTTCTATGACATTATTTCATGGTGTGAATGCTATACTAGTACTCCGTAATGCTTTCAAAAAAAGTATTTACTGCTATGAGGAATTTCCTCTCTCTTTCCAGTACCTTCCTGGTAACAAATGTTAAAACACTGGTACAAATCTTACGTGACATCAAATGTGACGATGCAGTGGAGTTTAATGACTTAATTTTAGAGTTGAAAGCACAGAGGAGGGGAAAATAAAGAAAAATCAGTCTTGCTTCAAAGTTTAAAAAAAACCATTAAGTTAGATTAACTTCTCCAGACAAGGCTGCTTGCTGAAATGGGTGTATGTTGTGTAGCTTTTTTTTCCAGTGACAAATGTGATTATCTGATTGATCGTTTGTGGGGTGTGGAGGAGGAGCAGGAAATGTTTATCTTGTATCTGTATGAAATGAAAAGTTGTCTTCTAAGAAGTTTTTGTTTTCCCACTAGCAAGGGAGCTGAGGGGAATTAGAGGAGCTAATTGGTGATGCAGAGACAGTCTTCTGAGAGTTGTTGATGCCATCAGATGTAGAAGAGAGTAAACAGTTTGCTGTTTAGTAAGTGGTCCTCAGAACCTACTTACATTGTATATCTCCTTAATTTAAAAGTGCTCTAGGGGTTGGAGAAGCTTTAAGTAGTTGAGTCAAAGGACTATTGCTAGGAGTTTTCTCATTTAGAATGTGTGTGATGGAGTTTAAAATAACTTTGCTGCTAAGTTCTTACTGCCCTGCGATGGTGAGTCTTAAATATGAACTGTCTGCCAGTGGTCAGTAGCATTAAATATCCTGTGAGACTGTTCTGCTGGGTGTGGAAGGAGAGAGGATGTTCTTTAGTGCAGGAACCAGTGTGTGTGTGCCGTGTTCCCAACAGGCCTCACTGTTCACAATTACTTGTTAGCCCTGTGAAATACACCCTGTTATAGCCTCCCGTCCGTGTGGCTGCCTTGGAGACACGCTGTCCTTGAGTAAGAAATAAAAAAGATTACAGTGTGTTTTTAAGCCACCTTCAGTCTAATTTGTAGTACTTACTTGTTAACTCGTTGGCTGGGTCAGGACATTTCTCTTGTTTGCCTTTGACTTTCCAGTGGGGATGATAACAGTTCTTTTGCTGCCATTCTGAATGATAACTAGTGCTTTTAAAGAAATGCACGTGTGCCTGGGGAAACACAGGCTGATTTCAGGAGATCTCATGTCTGCAGCATGTGTGTCAAAAGAGGCTGTTTTCTCCACCAGGAGAGGGAAAGGAATGCTGTGTGCTCTCCTCTCCATTAGGGTCCTCCCTGCTTCCCCAGCAGTAATCCCGGTGAAGTAAGAAACTGGGATGGGAGGAATCCTTTTGAAATAACTTGGTGTGCTATCCTGAAGAGCGAGATCCACTCACTGCTGGAGGGCTTGACTCGGAACTTCAGAAAACCCCCACTTAGTTTGCGAGGGAAGTGTCAGCTGGGAGTACCAAAAAGTTACTCTGCAAATTGCGCAAGCAGGGGATAACGTGACACCGATCTCCTGGAAGTGTGACGGAGGGAATGGCAGAGGGAAGTGTGGAGGGAAAGAGAAAGGTTCCTGTAACCTTTTCCTCAGCACGAAGAGTTTCAGACGGGTGGTGTCAGCTGTGACGCTCTGAGGTATTACAGTAATGCCGTGATAAGGCTGGATCGATAATTTTTGTCAGACTTGCTCTTTCATGAAATCGGATTGCTTGGGCTTCCTGTGAACTTTCAGGTGTTCATTTGAAAATGTTAATGCTCCTGTATATTATTGAGAAGATGTTGGAATGTTTTTAAGTTCCTCTCCCTTCGTGGATAACTCAAATTAAATGAAACTAAAAGTTTTATTGTAGGTGGAATGAGAAGGTAGCTTTTGACAGCTAAGAATGAATTGTGGCAAACTGGTGCAAAGATCAAGGAAGAGTATTCACTTCTTACAATTTGAAATTAATATACTGAATACAGAATGAGTATAAAATATTGTCTCTGATTTGACACAGGACTGTCATACAACACTGCACATTCTTCCTCTTCAAATTGTATCTCCCTTGATGTGCGACATTACAAACACAATTAATCACTATGTAGTTGCTTTATAAAGGTAGCTTGGGTTGTGCTGAGCTTCCTGCAACTACCTGGTTTTTGTACAATCAGCACCTGCTGAGTGTGTCCAGTTTCTTTATGAGCCACATCTACATCTACAGGAATCAGAGTTGATGGAGAAGGGAGAGTCCAGGAACCATGTGAGACACTGAGCTGGGAGGGAAACTGAAGTCTGTTTTCATTTTGTTCCATTGAAATTTTAGGGGTGTGCTTTTGCCGTGTGTTCATGTGAAGCCCAACACAAGAGGCCTTTGCAATGCCTTTAGGCTCTGGGCACTACCTGAATGTACAGAAAACCATTTTCATGATTTCTGACTGGTAATGTGGTGGTGTTTCTTTTCAGCTCTGGAACAACCTGGCTCAAGCAAGACCCAGTTTTGAAGCAGGTTGTAGTACCTGGACTCTGCTTTCTTCCACTGAGTTCAAACACACAAACAAGGTATTTTCTGCTTAATAGAAAAAGGCATCTCTACTGTGCTCTCCAAGTGCTTCCTGTTACACACATGTGCTTGTTTTCCAAATGCACCATTTCTTCCTTTGGGAAGCAGATGAGAATGAGGGGGAGTTAGGTCGGGGTAGTGGGCTTTGCAATGTTCATATATGGAGTGTTAGGAAGTGAGATGAAAGACAGCTTAAGATCTGAATGAAGTGAAACTTGTGGTAACTGTTCCGTTTCTTCTTCTCTTGGCTTTGTTTGCAAGTTTTCTTTACAGCAAAAGAGAAAGGCTGTAACTGCCCTCCCACACAGGCTCTGAATAATGTGTGTGTTAAATATTGCCTCAACGCTGAGTTATGATCATGACAATAAAATTCAAGGGCTTCAACAAAACCGCAGCTAAGACAGAAACTTGCTCTCATTTTACTTACAGTGTGGATTCTACTGGTTACATTACCCTGTGAGTAATGATCCTAACCTGACTGGAGAAGGAGAGAGCAGAATTTGAAGACATTCATCTTGGACCTGGTGTGTCCATGGGCCATTTCCCTCCAGGGCGGTCCCTGAGTCCTGTTCCTGAGCTCTGTGTCTGGCAGGGTGAGCTGCCTCAGAGCCCGTGGTGTCCCTGCCACCAGAAGCACTCCTGCAGTGTGCAGAACACCTCAGCATTGCTTGGATGGTTGAGGCACACTCTCCTTCAATGTCACCAGAAACTCTTTGGTTATACAGTTGCAGGAAAAAAAGCATTCCTTTGAAAGCTTGAAAAGTGCCTTTGGCTGGACTAAAGGCATTTTCTTGTAGTACCAGCTGTTAATTAAGTATTGTTCATTGTAAAAAAGTGGGTAATGAGGGTGAAGCTGGGATACCTTTAAAGGATAAGCTGTGTTGGCAGAAATGAGCTACACAATGATGTGAAATAGCAGACCAGAGCAGTAATAAGAATGTAATCCAGCAAATGTTTCATGCTTTAGTCTGATGGCAAATTTAGTCAAGACTACAGGTTAAAAATACCAACTTTTCAGCAATTTGGTTTCTGTATACATGACTAGTGAACTTCCTGTTTTCAGGGAAGCAATTCTCTGTAATTTAGGAATTGAGTCAGACTAAAGGGAATTGAAATAATGTAGTGAGTTATTAAACAGCTGACTGTAAATATCAGAGCCAGCTGGTAGAGTGCAGGAGCTGGTTGTGCAGAAATATGTCAGCTGTGCTAAGAGACGGGATTCACATCCTGGGTGTTTTGCTGATTTTTAGTCTGTTACAAGCTCTGAAACTGTGATATTTGAAATGGAATAGAACCTGTTGAGCTATGACTTGTAGAAGGTCAGGTCATTAAAGTTACTCGTTTGACACTTTGTGGAAATCAAGCACCTCCTTCAAGCAGAGCAGCCCTCTCTCTGATCAGTTTCGTGTGTGTCATGTCAGTCCCAGTTCTGAATAACTCCTGAGGCAGGTTGAATTGAAAAAGAGGAGAGCTGGAATTAGCTGTCAAAGGCTCACCTCTTTATGTTAAAATTCGAAGCTGTATGTGTGTCAGTTTGAGTTAAAAAGAAGCTGTTTCTTCAGAAGTTGGTAAAATGTGCTTTATATTACTGTATTTAAGAAGTCACATATGACATCCATCATGATGATTTCTGAACACATTCTGCCTAAGACTTGAAAATGAGGATTTACCCTTGTCTTGAGGCTTTGGGTGATACATTTGTAAGTGTTTCACTAAGTTGTTAAGGAGGAAGGGCTTTCAAAATAACACTTGTCCTAAATTTTCAGACGTGTGGGTTCTAAGTGACCCTCACAGTAGCTCTTACCGACAGATGTGGACTAGAAAAATGTAATGCAGCAAAGAAAAAGTATTTCATGTATTGGTAGATTGTTGTGTAATGTTTTCTGCCCTGGAGCTTCTCCCATGTTTTGAGTACTTTAGAAACAGTGAAAGGCAGAAAAACTGCTATTCCCAATCTCTCTTAAAAGAGAATTGACAAAATTTTTGGGATTTGCTCTTTCATTATCAGTGTTCTCATAATTACACTATTTCTATGGATTTAGTTTTTTCTGTAGTACAAGATCTTTAAAAGTGAATTTAGTCAGAATTCCTCCTGGCTGTAAAATGTCTTAGCTGCACTTTGTTACTGCCTTGGAGACTTTGAGCTGAGATTTTAAACTGTTAAGGCAAACTTGGCTGGATGTGACTGGTGTGAAGTGCTCCCTCCTAGAGCCTCAGTGTGGAATCATTTAACCTTTTTGGAGATAGGTTAGCTGTACAAATATGGCAGTGTTTTTAATTAGGCCTTCAGTAACAATGTGCAGGTGATTTTTTTCTGCCATACTATCTTGCATCAGTGAATTGCTATCTCTGACTAAGCTCTTGTAGTATCTACAGCTAGTAATGTAGGGAAAAAAAATCGAAATGCCATAAACACTTCTTGCTTTGGAGCTATAAATTACCCTCTGATCTGTGGTTTAGAGAGGTACGTTGTGGTTCTGTGAGAAATGGTTTTCTTTCTGGCCTTATGGCAGCATAAACTGACCTGGATTGCTCCTCTGATCTCTTAACTCCTATGGTTGCTTTGTTTCACTGAGTGGTTTGAAACTTCCCCACACCTTCCTGCTGTTTTGGAGGCTCATCTTCTTGAGCTGATTTGAAAACAAATCTATTTGTAAAGCAGTAGAATAGCTCAGAGAAGAGTGCCCTTGTGAGGGCTGTAAGTGCTGCCTGGTATCAGGGCACGTGTTCTGTTGTGGGTTATTTCTGTGCTTTGGCTGTGAGATAAGGATTCAGTATAGATGCATTATTGTTTCCTCCAGTTTTTACATTTGTTCATCAAACCTCCCCAGAACTATTAATTGGCACCCGAGGATTGCCTTTTTAGGTTTCCTCTGATACTTGGAAAAGAGGTGGCAGCCTGTGATGAAGACAAGAAGAGAAACTTTTGGACAGATAAGAACATAAACACACAAGAGCCTGTGCATTTTCTCCTGAAGTAATTGATTGTTGAAGTCACCTCTGTGTTCTGCCATGCAGAGATGGTCAGCAGTCAGCCTGTCCCCATAGCAGACAGTGGGAAAAGGAAAAAGAAAAAAAGAACCAGAGCCACAGATCAGGTCCCTGGGAAGTTTGAAGGTTGGTGACAATTTAAAAGCTTTTAATTGTTACGGTCTGCTTTGCTTCTGCTGTTTTTTCTCAGTTTTCTTAGCTAAACATTGCTTTTTTGGTAGGAACAGTGCTGATGTCAAAATGTTTTGATTGAAAAGATGTGTGCACAAATACTGTGAAGCTTTGTAAGTAAAATATAGTTCAGTGAGAAAACTGAGCAGTATGAAACTTCTTGGTGGGCAAGTGCAAATAAAGGTGGCAGTAGCCTTCTAGGCTTAAATGCTCAAGTTTGTTATACTTAAAACACTCTCTCTGCAAGTAGATTATGTATGGTAGGCATTTTCTGAACAAGGAATGAATTGTTTTCCACCTGAAAAAACTGTTCCTGAGTTTTACACGAAGACAGGGAAAATGGCTGAGGTCCTAGATCTTGCTGAGATATAAAACATTTCTAGTGTGAACAAATGTGTAATTTTGATGCTGTAATGAAGTTTAATTTTTCTGGAATTTGAAAGAGGGAGGTGAAAAATGAAGCGTAGTTAAGACTGGCATGTCTGCTTTAATACTGCATAAATCTGAGGGATGCTTGTCAGATAAAGAGCTTGTCTTGATGTTATTCACTAAAATAACTTTTGCTTTCAAAAATTCACTTTGATGGATGTGTCCTTTCTTCTGGATTTCTTTGGCAGACTTGTACAAGTTGACTGCTGAGCTGCTTGGTGAGGGAGCATATGCTAAAGTTCAAGGTGCTGTCAGTCTCCAAACTGGGAAAGAATATGCAGTGAAAGTAAGTAAAGAGTAAAAGCAGCATCACTCCTGTCTGTGATGTGTCTTCTCCCTCTGAGTATCTCAGTGGAAACCTCCAATGGAGTGGGTAACAGCAAAACCTTCTAGAAGTTTTTGATGCTTGAAATGAGCCTGTTCTCTAACTGTTGAGAAAACCTGTCATCTTAAGTGTTGTGCCTCCAGCATGAACTGGTGGATCAGCTGCAGCAGTAGAAGTCACAAAGAGTAAATCACTGTGAGGATTAGATCTCAGGGCAAGCCTTCCTCTCATGCCCTGGTTTGGTTGTAGTCCTACCTTTGTCTCTTCCTATGAAAGAAGAGGCAGAGTCATTATACAGCTTGGTCTACCAAATAGTGCAAGCTTTTGGGTGCTGCTCTGAGTTCAGAGAGCATCAGGTACTGCCAGTGGTTCATGTAAAGCTGTCTCTTTATTTTTTGATAGAGGCCAACCTTCTGTGATATCATTGTATTAGGGCTCATTTACAGATTTATTGTTATCCTGAGTCCCCCATTTAATTACAAACACAAATAATAGCAATAGGGAAGCTTTATGTTTGATCCTATTCAAAAACAGGCACAAATTTTTAAGCTCCCTTAGAAATGTAGTTCTATAGCTGCTAGAATTTTGTCTGTACTTTGTAAAATTGTTGACGTTGAAAGGTTGAAATAAACAAAGCTTGCATTATGAATTCAATGTGATCGGATACCAAGTCCCATGCTGTACTGGTGAGTGGTTGCCTGTTCTGCACCAGAGAGCTCAGGCTGCAGAAATAAGAAACCAGTCCCGGATACAGATGGTGGTGATGTTTTTGGTAATGTCATGAGCTTTCAGTTTATGCAGCAATCATTCAGTCTCAGCCTCTGTGGAAAGGTCTTGTTCTCATCCTTTTCCAGCCAGAGGACTGTGTGAAAGAAGGTGACTTCTGATGGCTCTGAGATTGAATGTATGTGGTTTTTTAGGTTCTGTTGTTGGGTCTCTATAAAGTTTACACCATGAACTAAACTCTCATTTTGCGGTGAATTTGGTACTTTTTGCTTAAATGCCTGTAATGACAAATCTCTTCTTTTTGACTGTTCAGTGTCTGATGTGACTCAAACCTATTTTTAGTAGAACTCAAGAGGATATCCTGTTCTGCACATTGCAAAGTTAAAATGATGCAAGAAAAAGCTCGTGGTAACTGGTCACCGGCTGTGTAACGTGTGGATTTAGTTCCTTTCTGCTCTTCCTGCCCTAATTTCTCTTGTCCTCTGAATGCCTTCCAGAGCTCTGCTGACACTGCTCTGCTCTGTAAACAAATGCCAGATGAGAAATTAAACAAACAAACAAAGGTGGAGTGTTTTTCTCTAGTGGGCATGCCCTAGATTCAAACCTTGGAACAGTTCCCTAATTCCAGAGCTACGTGCATAGTTCCTGCAGTAATTTTTCAAATATGAGGTCTTCACTCTTTTTCACAGATCATTGAAAAAAATGCTGGGCATAGTCGGAGTCGGGTTTTTCGTGAAATAGAAACTCTGTACCAGTGTCAGGGTAACAAGTAAGTATAGTCTTGTCTTTGTGTGTTTAAAGTGTTTTGATTATTTGCTTTCAAATTTTTATGTGTGACCAGGTTAGAAGCTTTGCAGTAGCCTCCTTAAAACCAGTAGAAATTTAGACTTGACCTATTCAGAGTAAGAATTTCCCCTTCCTTTACCTGTGAAATTTAGGGGAACTATTTACAGATTAAAAGTTACTTCACTCAATTAGCAGCCAGGTCATTGTAGCTTGATTGTGCTTCAATGATGCATGGCTTTTGTCCAGATGAGAAATTAACATTTTCACACTCTCCCCTGTGATTTCACCATCAGCAAAAGCTGACCTGATACCAGCTGCTGTGGAAAGGAAGTCTTACCATTCCTTTCCCTGATGTGTGGTTTGTCCTCCTCCTTGTGTCAGCCTTCCTGCTTTTGCACTGGAGCTCTTAGATCAGTAAAAAGCTAATTTAGTTCTCATTTGGATGTGTGCTGACTTCATGTAGCCACAGGATGAAGCAACTGTAAAGCTGCTGCTGCTGTCTGAAAAGGAAGAAAAGCTGTGCAGGCGCTGGCAGCGTGCTCTGGGAGCTCTGTGATGGGTTTGAGGCCATTCTGAAGCTACTTTTAGATGTCTCTCTTAATCTAGAATGTACATACAACAGCTGTTATATCGATTGCAGTTGTGCAGCTTATATTGACCCTTTTCAAACAAATACTTAATAAAACAGATGGAAATAATTTAAAAACCAACTTGTTTACCAAACCCGTGGGCTTATGTTGTGCTGTAGAGGAGCAGACCATGTCTTTCTTTGGTGAGATTAAGAGCATGTGGTCATCCAGTACACAACTGATGAAAAACTCAAGCTCTCAGGACCACATGCAGAATTTGGGGGTTTGAATGTACCATTAAATGTAAAAAATTCTGACTTACGCGTTTGATATTCTCGAAGCAACCTGGGGTGTTTGTGCTGCAAAGAATTTACATGAGCTAAGCAGGAGTTAGTTTAAAAATGGCTACTAAGGAGCTGGATTCAATATCCTGCTGACAGATGCCTGTCTCCTTTGAGCCCTGTGTGTTTTGCTTTGTGATTTCCAGAGAGAAAGAATGCCAATTTAATTATTTTTTCTTTATTTCTACCTTCAGCACAAATGCAATGTTTTAAATTACTAAATATAACCCACCACCAGTTATCTTCCTGTCAATTGAGCAGTAGCAGAGCTCTCCTAATCCTGTCTGAGTGTGGTGTTTGGCCTGTTTCCCATGCTTAAATTTCAGTGTGAGTTGGAAATGTGGTTTTAATGCCACAGGCAACCAAAGCAACTTGTTTAACTAGAACTTGTATTTTTGGTTGCTTCTGGCACTTCCTAGTTATCCATGCTGAAACTCTTCATTGCTGTGTGTACACTCCACGCTTGTTCCTTTTATTTCCCTTCTTTGTTGTTTCTTTTTTTAAAGGAACATTTTGGAGCTAATAGAATTTTTTGAAGATGACACAAGATACTACCTGGTCTTTGAGAAGCTGCGAGGAGGTACTGTGCAGAAACTGTGCCTTTGCTCATTCAGTCATTTTGGATGCTGTTTGTCTCTGTTTTAAAGTAGTAATTGAAGAACTTACTTTAAATGCTTGAGAATTTCAAGACGAGAAGTAGAGGAAGTATTATACACAGCTTGAAGTGTATTCTTGAGTATTGATGGGTTTGGTGATGCATTTGCAATCCCTTTCTGTGGCTGAGTGATGGAAATGTCAGCTCTCCTAAAGGGGAGGGTTTGAAATACAGTCAGTAGGTCCCAGTACCTTCAGGCAAGGGGAGACACACAGGATGTCAGGTACTATGCGTGATCCTAGTGCAGCATCTGTATACTCTGGCAGAGTTTTCCCTTGATGTAGGATTGACTCCATTTCCTGAAACTCGTGGAACTCTGTTATGAAAATCATCTTTCCCGTGCCTGGGGTTGCTGTAATTGAGAACCAGTTGTGCTTGTGGGTGTTTGAGAGCCCATTAAGTGAGCCTGAGTGGTCACTGGGCTCCAGCACTTCCCACTCACCTGGGGAATGAGAAAGCTGCAGCAAGCACTTTGTGGACTTTCTCACATTTGTCTGCACTGAGTATAATTACAGTACCCACTAATTGCATGGCTGTGCAAAATCGTGAGTTAATGTGGCCAACCCTTCAGAGGAGAACTGAGCTGCTGGAGTATCCTGCTGCCCAGAGAACATCATCTATTGTCCCTGGTCAGAAGGTTTCCAGGAGCAAACTGTATGTGCAAGAAATACAAATCCTTTCTGCATAGATGCAGAACTATTTTTAAAAGAGATGGATGTGTATTTGTCTTGAGTAAAAGCTTTTGTTTAACTTTGCTCAGAATTGCTGCATCTTTTAATTGTATTTTCCCATAACACTTTGTCTTAATGCTCAGACTTCTCTGACAAATTAGCTGTAATAGGGCTTGATTGAGATGAATCTGCATTTGTCTTTTTTCTCATTTCCCATTCTTCCATTTGTTAACCCTCTTCTTTGAGTCTGTGGTTGTCAGTGTACCTGCATGGCTGCTGAGAGGATGATGATGCTATTCCTTCCCTCTTAGCTACTGTTTTTACAGGGTCAGCTAGGGCTGAGGCTAGTTTTCTCTTAAAAAAAAAAATCAGTATTTGTAGTGGTAGGTATGTGGGGTTCAAGAAAGAATTAATGGGAGTTAGGGGTCGGATCTGATGCACTGCAGATTCTGATGTGAGTGGCATGGCTGGCAAGAATGACAACATTAATCTTCAATGCAAGCCTTACTTCAGTAGCTCCAGTCTCAGAGGCTGCTGTTACTTACACTGTTGGAGCAGAATTTGGGCTTTCCATTTTCAACTTTGCCTTTGGTAGCTGTGGTAACTGCAGGAGCTCTGCTCCTGTTTTATCTGTGTTCAGTTCACTATGTGTGCAGAGTCCCTTCAGTATCCTTGTCTGACAGCATTTTATAATTGAATGAGTTATATTGAACTTGCATGGTTTAAGAGTCTTTTCCTCTTTTTTTTTCCCCTCTGAAATGCATTTTGAGAGGTGCTGTGTGATGCTTTCTCTCTGAGTATTGGAGAGGTAGGGACAACTGGGGCAGGAGTGCCCTGCTATTCTTCCTTCTGAGAATCCTCTACGTAGGCTGAATATAAAGTCAGTATAGTATGTTTCTACTGATATTGATATAATTCTTATCTGAGTGAGTTTGAACATCAGCTCTATTCAAAAAGGTAATTTCAAATAAACCTCCTGAGTGAAATGAGCGCTTCAGGTGGCTCAGTATTGTTTCCTGCAAAGTGTGGGGTCTTTTCCACAGGGATGGAAACATTGAAGAACTGTTATTGCTTTCTGAAGGTGCAAAGAATAACTGTAGGAGGAAACCCCTTTGAACTTTGTGCACTCCTGAAATCTGTAGCAAACTAGAAGGTGTTGGTTTTGGCAAGGGAAAATGTCTGTATTTGAAATCTAATCCAATCCAAAGTGGCCTTCCTCCCCCCATCTGACACAGCATGGCTGTGCATATCTGAGCAGTCTTTTGTCCATCTCTCTTCTTTTTGAATGTTCTTCCTCTTCCCTCTCTGAATGCTCACTGTGGAGGGGTGGCAATAGCATTGATGGTATAAGAATAGGAATTACTCAGTAGATTTCCTTCCACATCTAGAACTGAAGAATAAAAGTGAAATCACCTGAGACAGCAAATGTTGAGTGTACTGGGGCTAATAACAAATGGCAGTTACTTCTTGAATTTCTTTGCCTGATTGCTTTTACAAATACACCTCTCTGAATAAATAAGAATGTAGAAGGCAATAGTAAGGGTACTTAGGGGGCTTGGATCTCTGTAGACTACATGTAATTGGTTTTTTAAAGACATTTTTAATCTTTTGAGAGGTTTGATTGAATTCACTTTAAGAAGATGAGGAGTCAAACCTCTCTTTATTCTTTGTAAGAGGGATGCCAGTGAGGCTCTGCCTGCAAAGCTACCAGCCCTTCAGTATGTTTTAATTTAGAGGTCTTTTGTCAGATTTTATATCCCTGGGCAAATTTTGCTTTAAGTCAGTGTAGAAGGCTTGCTGTGATGCCAGTGAGAAATTTGATGTGTACTTAAAGGTCAAATCTCTTTTTACTTTGATGGTGTTGAGGCACAAAATGTGTATCCTTGACTTTCAGTGCAGGGTTTCAGCAGTGACATGATGGAAAATGAGGAGAGTTTGAGCATGACCACCCCATGACCTGGAGTAGGTTGGGTTTTGCTGAAGTGTTTATGTATCTCCTTAGCTATGTTTGGGTTTTACTGGTACTATTGGCAAATCTCTGCTGTCACAGTGTGTGGAAAGCAGACCAGTCATGTCCTGGGGCAGTAAAAAGTGATTGCCTCTCATGCTGTGCTTAAACTAGAGAGCTGCACTGTTTGAAAATTATGCTCTAGCACACTTAAGTGTTGAAGCTGCTCAGTTGTGGCTTTTCTTCTTAGTCATTCCCCTCTTTGCTCCACAGAAGCTGCCTGCTGTGAAAGGCTGTTACAAAGTGTGAAAATGAGGTTATGGATTCATGATACTTGGAACTAGTTCAACATTCATACTGAGGTTTTTTCCCTTTCACCTGTTACCCTGACAGGTTCAATCCTGGCCCACATACAAAAGAGGAAGCACTTCAATGAACGAGAAGCCAGCAAAGTGGTGAGAGACATTGCCTCTGCTCTGGATTTTCTTCACACAAAAGGTGAGAGAAGGCTGCCTCCATCTTTACTAGTTGATACTGTACTCTCAGGTTATGAAGCACATTTATCTGTAAGTAGCCAGTGTTTTGCTAGTGTTTCCATTTACAGCAATGCCAGATGACTTAAGCCGTTTTCCTGTATGATATTATTTTTATATCATAGTATTTTAAATAATTGGGTGGGTTAAGATGGTACAGGCTTTTCAAGAAGAGAACTTAAATCAGCATCCAGGGAGAGTTAACGTTAGGGTTGAGTCTGTTTGTTCCTGTTACACAAGCCACCATATAAAGGTTACTCAAAAGGGACCTAATATAATTTTAATTTCCTCTTCTTTCAGGTCAACAGAGTTACTTTTTTTGTAATTACTCAGAATTTCTGCTGGTCACAAGACCTGTTGGTTTGTAGTAGCTTTTGGCCCTCACATTTAGACTCTCACTGTTAAATTGAGAGACTTAAGTGAACCATAGTCTTTGAAAGCAGTTATGTTTGTAGAGATTTTTTTTTTTTATGTTAAAGTGTTCTGCTGCTTTTTTGACTTGGGAATACTTTTGTTTAAATTCCAAAATTTCTGTCCAGAGTATATTTTTGAGCTGAATGTGATGAATGCTCACATAATCTTTCCTATATCATGATTATCTGGCCTTGCAGCGTCAGTTACTAGCTCTTGAATAGAATGGCATGTAATTGGAGACTGTTAATTGCTTATTAATTTAGATACATTTTTTTCTCTGCCTTTTTGCCATTCTGATTAGCCTGGTAGATCTCAGCAGATTTGCATTTGCTGCCTAGATTGCTTAGTACTGGCCCTGGTTCAATAAAGGTTTAGCTGTAGTCTGTACTTTTAAGTCACAGGACTGTTTATACACTGAGTTGGAATCGCAGCACTGGCACCTCAACAGGTTGAACCCAGTAAAAAGAAAATTGTAGCAATGCAAATGGATGAAAGTGGTAAACCTGAGGAATATGGATCCTGTCCCATGTTGCGACTGTTACAAGAAATTAATTTGAATGTGAAACCAAACTTAATTTGGATTAAGAGTTTTTGTAATCTTCACAGCCTGTCTGTGTGGTAACTCAACTTTAAATCTTCAGAGAAGGTACTTCTTGAATACCTGTGTTTAGAAGATTTTGACTCTGAGATATGGGACATACAAGAAACAGGAAACTTAGGCTGAATATGTGGAAAAATTATTTTTTGATGTGCAGGGCTGTAGTGGGTTTCTTAACAGCTGAAAGTCCAGGTACCCCATTCAAGAGGTTTAACATTGACTCAGCTCGTACCTTTCTGTAGTTCTCTCTCAGCTTTTAGTTTTAATTCCCCTTTCCCCAAACGAGAGGAGGATGATTGATTAAAATGTCTGTAGAGCAGCAATCTGCTTCCTTGTTGTTTGCTGTGAACTGGGACAGTGGGGACATCGTTTGCAGAATCAGCTCCAGCAACATCCATCCCCTTTTCATTTTATTGTTCTCTTTATGGTTCTTCCGTGTGACATTAAAATAATTAGTAAGTAGGATACAGAACACTAAAGTAAACAGGAAATTAAAGCAGTTTTATTGCACAGCTTAATGGTGGAGTGCTATAGCTAAATGCTTTTTAAAAAAATTTGAACGAGACAACTAATTCTTTTGCCAGGAGTAGTTTAAAACTCAGCTGGATGATAATCCTGCCTTACACCCACTTGAGATGTGTGTGCTTTATTGTTAATAACCTACTGGAGGGGGTGTATAAAGGCAGTTGTTTTCTCAGTGCTCTGTGCGACTGCAAAATCAAATGTTGCGTAATCAGGCATTTGAATTCAAACAATAATACAAAAAGACACTGCTGGCTTTCCCAGTGCAAGCCCAGCCAGCTGTTGGGAGTTTGGTCAGCCTTGTTGTAAATGTCAGCACAGGCCACCTCGCTGGGGTCATTGTGCCATCTTTTGTGCCAAAGCCATGTGCACTGTGTCAGGGTGAACACTCTGATTCCTTTAGGTCTGAGCTCTGCTGTTGTGTTTTACGCCACGTCTTGTGGAGTGTGTTCAAGAAAAGACATTAAAAACTCCCTTGCCTAGAGTTTGGTGGGATTTTCCTTCTTGTACTCTGAAGTAGCATCAGGTGTCCTTGGAGTGCAAGTTTCTAAATCAAGGCTAGATTGCAGTTAAATTACAGCCGAGTTGCTCATTTGGTTTGATTTCTTTGCTTCTCGTTTTCTACCTTCCAATTGAGTTTGATCATATTAAGTGGAGAACTTCCAGAAATTGTGTTTTTAGGCATTTGAAGAACCTCTTTGACAACAGAGAACCGCTTTGCATGTGGATTACACAGATAACTTTGTGCTTCCCTGTTAGGTTTGCCTATTCTGATAGGAGTCAAATGAAGAAGCCCTTTGGTTGTTTTCCTTTAGCTTTTCTTCTGCATCTCTGACTGAACCTTTAATTCTTCATTTGCTTCAGCAATGAGTATGTACCTCAAAGGGATATTTTCATCTGGGAGCTCAGGGGATTTTTGGCAGGGCAGAGTGCCTCGAGTACTGTCTGTGCTGGTAGGAGTTCAGCAAGCCAGTTGCTCCATCTGGAAAGAAGAACTTTACTGTAAAAGGCACAAAAATAATTTCATTAAACTGTGTAAAGAATTAAACTTTCCTAAAGGTTACTCATCTCAATAAGCTAGTTTTAAGGAACAGAATTTATTTGGGCCAACAAAACGTTCTGGTGTTAGCAGGTTCTTAATTGCTTGACAGACTCTCCTGCACAGTTAAGGATGATAAAGGTAGAGCAGGATGCAACAGTGACTTTTAACAGTTACACTTTACAATTAAATTACTATGTTTAAGAGGGGCAGGTGTGTGTAGCATGCTCAGACCTAGAATATTTCCCAGGCCACCTTCTAATAAAGAGAAGTTATGAGAAATAAAACAGGGGAGTATCCTTTCTAATGAACACTTGTACTCTCTGTTCAGGTATTGCTCACAGGGACCTGAAGCCTGAAAACATCCTCTGTGAATCTCCAGAAAAGGTGCTGCTCTGGTCTCTCAACCTTCTGAATTTTTTTTAACTTGGTTCCCACAAACAGTCCTTGTGTTTATTCTCTTCTGGAAAACTTTTGAACCTATTAGTGAACTTCAACTAAATTTAACACAACTGAAGCTTAAAAGAGACTAAATTCTTCTTTGAGCTGTGAAAATGTGAACATCTGGCTAAGAGATAAAGAGGCACCTGACCTCAGAGAGGGCACGGCAATGACACCCTAGTGCCTCATCTGTTCTGAGCCAGTACCCAGATGGACAAGCAGCATTTAGAAGCCAGCTGGTCACATTATATGACCAGTTTCCAAAGTGCCCTGATGGGTACTGGCACTTGCCTAACCAAATCAATAATGTAGCAGGATCAGGTGCTGGTGGTGTGGGTGCAGCTGGGGCAGGGCAGGTGAACGCAAGGAGTGGCAGGTGGCTGTAAGAGACTGGGTCTCACTAGGGACTCTTGTTCTGTCCTGGGGTTTGCTGCTCCATATATATACGCATATTCATATATTTTGCATTAACCCCAGTCTTCCTGACCTCTTTATTTTTTTCAGATATCACCAGTAAAAATATGTGACTTTGATCTTGGCAGTGGGGTGAAGCTGAACAGTGCATGTACTCCGATAACCACTCCTGAATTAACGACGCCGGTGAGAGACCTCTTGTGGCTTTGTGCTTTTTTCTGTTCTACTATAAACCAATTTTTCTGATCTCCAGAGGAGACCTTCCCAAGAGCTTACTGCCACTACACCCCATGCTGGACAGTTCATTTCAAGCAAGTGTATGTGTGATAAATACTGTCTTGCTTTCCCAGTCACAGAACAAACACCCAAAAGCACAGGAGCTCACGGTGTTAATCCTCCTGTTGGCCAGCAAGTGACACATAGGTCCTGTTTCTCTCTTACACAATCAAATGGGGAAACTTTTTGTGCACATTTTTGTGTGCTTACAGACAGACCTTGAACCTTAGTTTTGTGTTCATTTCCCCATGTTTTGGTTCTGTAGCTAAGCCAATGAGCTAAGGAGAATGCAGGCTCTCTAATCAGTATGTGGCTTTATAATACGTATTAGTTCGAAAAACTACAGTCCTGTGCTTTTGCCATTTACTGTGAAAGAAAAATCTGACAGTGTTGCAGGAGTCTTACAGAAATCTATTCCCCTGATACACTTGTCTGATAACTAATGGATAAGATTTAAAAACCTGAAAGATGTAAATTAATATTTTGACCTTGGATTAAAGGTTCACAGTCATGTGGAACAGCTTATGGTGCTGCTGAAGAACTATAGGAACTTCAGTAGTCACTGATTTCTGCTTTTACACCAAGCCACTTGGTATAAAGAGTGGAAAATGATAAACCTGAGGCTTGTTTTGATGTGACCCTCCCTTTGAAAACTTGCTTGAATTTGGTTTCTTAGTGTGGCTCTGCAGAATACATGGCACCCGAAGTGGTGGAGGTCTTCATGGAGGAGGCCACGTTCTATGACAAGAGGTGTGATCTGTGGAGCCTGGGAGTGATTCTGTACATCATGCTCAGTGGGTACCCCCCTTTTGTGGGCAACTGCGGCACGGACTGCGGCTGGGACAGAGGAGAAGTCTGCAGAGTTTGCCAGGTGAGTGAGCATGTCCTGGGCATGTGGGGAGTGCACAGTTCTCCCGTGAGCTTTGGGTGTAGGACTTGCTGTCATGTCAGCGGTGGAAAGCTGTGCCTGACCCTGGCAGGTAGCTGGGAGGATGATCCCTCACTGAGAAGTGAGGGTGGCAGTATAGAAACTGCCTCTCCTTCCTCCTCTTGTGAGATCTCAGAGCTTCTCCTCATCCTCTTCCCCACCCTGCCATCCTCCCTCGTTCTGTAAGCCTTGATTCCTCAGATGAGCCCTGAGAGGGTTGCCATGCAGGGCCTGAATTTATTTTCGAAAACCAGTATTTTAGCTGCCCTCTTAGGGGTGTGGGGAAGTGTTTTCAGCAGACAGTGTGTTGTGTCCATCTTAGGATGCGCTGAACCACTCTATGGAGCTGCCTGTCACTCTCCATTGACTCCATAGGGAGACTGGGTGGTTTCACTTGTTGCCCTCCACATCAGGTGGATAAAAGGGAGTGAGAAGTCTCACCCGAGAAACCTTCTGGTTGCAGTGTATTTCAACTGAATAATTTTTCCTTTACTAGAACAAGCTTTTTGAGAGCATTCAGGAAGGCAAATATGAATTTCCTGACAAGGACTGGTCACACATTTCCTCTGAGGCCAAAGATCTCATCTCAAAGCTGCTGGTTTGTGATGCCAAAGAACGAATTAGTGCTGCTCAAGTTTTGCAACATTCATGGGTTCAAGGAGTATGTATCCCCCTTTATATAATTTTAAGGGTTATTCTTCTTTCAAAGTGACAAACAAGCTGTTCCCTGTCTCTGAACTTTTTGTTAGAGTCCTTGTGTGTTTTAGTGCTTGTATCTTGATTAATTAAATGATACGCAGTGGCTTTATTTTTTCTGCGTGGTAAATATTTGGATGAGTGTGTTGGCCTTTAAGTGTTTGTTTTGTTTTGTTTAATTATTGCTTTGTGCATTTTTAAATGGCTTTCTTGTGAATAGCAAGCACTGCAGTACACAAATTATTGTGTTAATATAGTAATGCAGAATGCTGGTAAGTGTGGTTATGAAAGAACAGCAGTGTCCTCTTTTGCTTCAGTTCCCAGTTCAGGAAAGAAGGAATAGACCCTCTGGAGAGCTTCCAAAGCTGTAGTCTTATACCTGCAAGCTGTGAAATCTTCTTGTGAGAGGAGACAAATGATGAAATATGGTTTGCAAACAGTGATTTGTAAGCCCTCAGTGAATTAGTTTATATGCAATATCTGTTAGTTGTAAAGATTTGGGGGAGTTGCCTGGTTTTTGTCACTCTTGGGAAAGCTTGGTTCCCAGCTGTTAATATGTAACTAACTTCTCTTCACTGCTTCTTCTAGCAGGCTCCTGAAAGGGGACTGCCCACCCCTCAAGTTCTTCAAAGGTAGGGCTTATTTTCTAAACATCTGTAGACTTGGCCAAGAATAATTACTGAAAGAATGTGTGAGACAGAGGAGTTGACAAATTAGGAGGTGACACCCCTGGCTGAGAATGGAACTTCATAAATGTGCAGCACTAATTTTGTTAAGAACATCAGAAATATTAAAGCTCTGAATTTTCTTTATGATCTAATCTTGCTTGTTTGTGGGAGAAGCATTAGAGGGAATTCCTGCAGTGCAGTGTTAATCTTAAGCAGGAAATAATGATGGTTTTGTCAGCTTGCTGCCCAGGAGGGAGAGAAGAAGGCATAAAGGCGTGTGTTACCCAAAGAGACTGCTGCTTTCTGATGGGTGAATAACCACCATAAACACAGACTTGGATCTGGCTTTCGTTGCAGTTGGTGGTGCTCACAGCATCCATTTACTGTGAGCAGGGCAAGCCTCATTGGAGGTGATTCGATGGGAGATTCTGTATGCCAGAGCCTGAGTCACACATCTGTTTCTATCTCCCTGTCTGCTGCTGGCAATTCCAGGTGCTTCTCCCATCAGAAATGTATTTCCTTAAGCCAGAGGTGCAGTTACAGTGGGACTGCAGTTCTCTGGGCAGCACTATGGCCCCATGTGCCCATCCTTTGAGAACAGGCAGAAATTAGGGATGCCATCTCAGGTCGCTTCCTGGGTTTACATCAGGAGGCCTTGGCAGAAGGAGGAGTAGTGCTGTGGCTGTTGCCAAAATCCCAGAGTGTTTTTGTCATGCGTTGCTGTTCCTCAGAGTGAGGATAGATGCAAATATTAACTGGCCGTTTTGCCTGCTGTGTCAATGATTTGGTAGAAGAAATAAACATGCCTGGAAACAGATACTCTGCTGTGAGGGCAAGCGGGTGAAGTGCCTGTGTTGAAGCTGCTCCCTCCTTTTCTTTCCCTGGACAGGAACAGCAGCACCAAGGACCTGACCCTGTTTGCTGCCGAGGCCATCGCCCTGAACCGGCAGCTGTCCCAGCACGAGAGCGAGCTGAGCGCGGAGCAGGAGAGCGCTGCCCAGGCCGTGTGCTCCATGAAACTGTCCCCTCCCTCCAAATCCCGCCTGGCCAAGCGCAGGGCCATGGCACACGCCACCAAAACCAGCGACTTCCAGCCGGTTCCCCATAAAGCCTTCTGAAGTTCTTTCCTGCTGTGGGGGGGCAGGATCAGTCTGTGTTCTTATTTGGATTTTTAACACTGGTAAAAGCTGCTCTGCTTCTGACACTTTGATTAGGAGCTTGCTCTTGTGATGTCACTTGTAACTTTAAGGGGACAGCTTTTCATGGGAATGTTTTTTGCCTGTCAGATTTAGTGCATTAAGATAATTCGACTGATTTTTTTAAAACTGCAGATGATGAGTTTGCTGCTGTATTATCTGAGGTGATAAATCACTAAGTTTTCCTCATTTTCTTCCTAGAAGAGCACAGTTTAAAATGCAAACTTGAAAACATCAGGGAAAACCCACACTTTGCCTAGCAGAGCATCAAGCCTCTCCCTGCCAACGGCTGCTGTCCTTGATGGCACATTTTGAAGGTGCTGCTGTTGTTGTCAGCAGTAGGGACTGTTCTCAACCAGTGCCCTCCTACCTTTCTGTAGACTCAGGAACGAAGATGATGACTGGGTGGGATCTCTGTCTCCATTACATTCGTTGGGCTTAAGTGGAGTGAGGATGGTACTGTAATGGTGTAAGGATTGCTCATACTTGTAGAGATGGAGAGAGCTGTGTAGGTTTTTTTATGTTGTTGATAATTTGTGTGTCAGCATGTGGAGTGAAAACAGGGAGGGGTGGGGTTTTTATCTGACATATCTTTGCCCTTAACTGTAATGTACTCCATACCATCTCTTTTTTAATTTTCTGGAGTTTAATGTCCATTATGTCCCCTTGGAACAGTTACATTTTTAAATCTGATAACCACAGTGCGACAGACTGTTTATGTAACAGTTTATATTTACTATTAAGCAGGGGTTTTGTTATTAATTTGGGGTTTTATTGCATTAATGCTATCCTCAGTTAAACCTCCCTTTCTGAAAAATTGTATTTCTCCATGACCTTTTGTGTGTCCTGCCTGGAGTTCCTAATCAGACATCAGTGAATTTTGGTGTGTGAATAATTTAGCAATGCCACAAGCAGAGGTACAACTGTACAAAAATGGTGCTGCAGCCATTGAATTCTGCCTCCTGCAGTAATCTCAGGCTGGATGTCTCGATTTTTGCTTCCAGTTTCCATACTGTGGTGCAACAGAGCCAAGAATAATTTGGAAGGGTTTTGGCTGAAAAGCTGAAGATTTTAAGTGACCAAAGGGAGGTCCATGGAGAAGGACACAGATGTTGAGCACTTTCTGAAACATAAGCTGTGAAAAATTGGGCCACTAAGATGCCCACGATGCACCTTAACTCGTCAGCCCTTTCTGAAACCTTTTGCCAGGGCTTTGTGTGCAGGGGGAGGAGGAGGAGGCCCCCAGGTGCCAGCAGAATGAGAAGGAATAAAGTAGCAGATGCAGCAAGCACTTGGAAATTGAAAGGTCAAAGCTGAAGGTCTTTGCATGGCCTGTTCAGAGTGGTTTTACATTATCAGTAATATCAGTGCATACAGCTATTTTTATAAAACATGCTGTATTTTGTGACTAATATTAAAGTTGTTATTTAAAAGTTTTTATACGTCGTGCCAGCCGATGAATGATGAAATGTATTTTGCTTTTTTTAATTAAAATGCCCTAAGTTATGTATTTAACACATTTGGCAGTTCTTTGTGGTTTTTTTTCTCCTCTTTATTTTTTCGTGACACAGAAAAGAGAATTACTTCTTTGTATGACGTTGGATTTCAGACAGTTGAAGTCTCTGAGGACTAGGCATACCTCCCTCTTCTATTGATTTATTTTATTTATCAGTCTCTGATCTCAGATTTCTTTCTGGGAACTGAGAAAAGTGCCCCAAGCAGGGAAGTGTATTTGACTAAAGCCAATTGTTCTGCTCTCATGTGTAGTCTGGCCCTGAGTGCCTCTTGCAGAGTCACTTTTTAGTTTCTTTGAAGGTCTGTGGCTCTTGGGTGGGGAAGGTTGTTTTCCCGGAGGGGTGGATGCAGCACTCCTCAGTGCTCTGTGCAGCTCATGCCTTGAGTGAAATCTGAACAGAGCAGGAATCCCAAACCGGGTGCCAGGCCCTTTGTTTGTACTCGCCTTTCTTTCAAAGGAAATCTGCTGTATTCACATCAAATGCTTTCGGTTGAACTGTGCTTTAAAATGATCTCCTCCTCCTTCCCTTTTCCTCCTGGGCAAGGGAGGTAGCAGAGAGCACAGGAGCCCTTGTGGCAGGGGTGTAGGAGTGATGTTTCTGTGAGGCCAGAGGTCTTGGATCTTTCTTTGCCTTGAAAAGAGAAGTCAGATCCAGCTGATGATCCAACAGGTGCCTCTTTCCCTCTGATCTTTACCTTTCACAGAGAGTTCAGCTTTCTTCAGGTGTGTTATCCCCAGAGGGCTTAATTTGGAAGGCCTTCACGATGCTTTTTTCACGTCAGTGAGGAAGAAGCTCTTGCTTCTATGTGAGAAGTCACTAAATCAGGGACTCTGCTCTGTGCTTTGGAGGCAGTGCTGGGTTTGCTTGTGTCCCCTGCGAGTCTCCTGTTTGGCAGCCTGGGGGACACGACTGCTTCATCACTGAATCCCAATGCCTCCCCTTTGGGAAGGGCTGAATCTGTGCCATGTTTTTTCAGTTACATGTGACAAACCACACCAGGCAGCTTATGTGAACTCCCTGGCTTCTGAAAAAGGATGGGAAAGTATCTTGGTGAGGAAATGGGGTTGGCAAGGCAAAAGGTGGCTTTCAAGAAATCAAAAAGATATTCTGATCAGTAAGGAGAGCATCAAAGTAGCTAAGCTGATCTTTAATGGTTTTTAGAAAATTCTGCTTTCCCTCCCCAAGGTTTTCCTGGGAGGTGAGTGAGCAAAGCGAGGGAGAGCCATCAGCATGATTTATGGGGAACTAATTTCAGACAAATGGCAACCAGGCAGCTCCAGTCTCAAAGCATCCCCTTTCGGTCCCCTCGGGAGCCAGTGACACGGGATGTTCTGTAGGATTTTGCTGACCTTTATATGCAATATTTCACGAAGTGCACTCAGCCTTGTGCTTACCAGCGTGGTTTCTGCATTGTTGGTTGCATAAAAGGAAGCTCCTGTTTTTCATTGTGTGGTATTTTTTCTGCTCTCTCTCTTCCTTCCCCACATGTTTATTGAATCCTTTATCAGGGATGCAAAAGATGCTTTTGTTATTTGGAGGGCTGTGGGTGGGCTGGCTTTCAAGGTAGTGAGTAGCTTTGTTAATTTTCAAAACTAATAATTTTCTTCGGGCCACTCCAGTGGCAGCAACAGGCTTCAAATTTGGCTTCCATGGAAACATACTGCCATGGTAACTGAAAGGCCTGACAACGCACATTCCCTCCTTCCCTCCTTTCCTCCTTCCTTCCTTCCTTCCCTCCTTCCTTCCCCCTGCCAGGTTCCATCAGCAAGCTTAAAATTCTCCAACCATAGAAATTGACTTCTCTGGGAAGAACAAAAAAAGTTGTAAAACCAATGGTGCCATTTCACTGCCATTGCTTGGAAAAAAAAAAGCTCTTTCAAGTCTGGAGGGAGATGTCACTGAGACACAAATTCCCCTCCAATGTGGAAAAAATCCCTAACTCTAAAAGAAATGCTTCATCTTTAGATTGTTTTGTGGGGACTTGCTGTCATGGGCTGGTTTGGGAAATTGGAGCCTGCACCCAGCCCAACATCTGTAATACTGAGGAGGGTGAGATTTGACTCATCCAGTGGTTGTGAGTGAGCCACAGTAGCGGTGTTGTGCTGGGTCCCTTCCAGCTAATTAATTTGACACCAGATTTTCTGTTGCTGCCTGTCACAGCTGCCTTCACACTAGGATTGGTTAGCAAAGTTTGGCAGGCTGACAAGCAGCCAGCCCCAGTTCAGCAACTTTGCCCTGATTCAGCCTGGAGTGGGAGGGAAGGGGGAATTGGGCCTCCTGAAATGTTTTGCTCAGCAAGAAGCAGGGCTAGGGCAAAGACTCTGCAGGGCACAGGGTACAGAGGAGCTTGGAGTCAGATGCTTTATGTTTTTGCTTTCTCTTCAACCCAGAGAAAGCTCACGACCTAACTGGCACCACACCTGATAAGAGTCCTATGGCCAGTTCTGAGGCAGCGCTGTGTGTGTGTATGGGGGTGAATCTTACTTCCCTCATTGTTCCCTTGCCCAAAATCATCACCCTCAGGACTTGAGAGCTTTTCTTGTCAGCTGCCTTAAGAATTGTAATGCCTGCACCCAGCTCCAGGCTGCTCGTGGGGAAAGCAGAGCTGCCTCATCTATTTCCTGCTCCTTTTTCATTCCCTCGTTTCACCCTATTTTTCACCCTGATGTTCTTGCAGCAGCTCTAGATCCACTTGCCTAGCCAGGGGATGCTTCTGCAGCCTGCTGTGGAATGAAGCAGAGAAACAATTCCTGGAGCTACACAGCAGTTTGCTGGAGACTTGTGAGGCTGGTCCTGCTTGTCACTGAGCTCTGCCGAGGGGTTTTGTTGGTGACAGTAACAATCCGGGGACTCTGGTGGTGATGGATGAATCAGATTGGCTTTTCTTCTCTAGCAGAGGGGTTGAGACAAGTAGTGCTGGAGAGGGGTGGGCAGAGCGGGCTGCACTCAGCACTGCTGGGATGATCCAGGAGTGGACTCCTTTTGATAACCCACAAGTGAGTGCTGTGTTCTGTGTGACATTATCCATGAGGACATGCTGCTTTCAGAGAAAAACGTCTATCCCTGCCATGGACAACTTGTGTGGAGCAAATGCTTTCTGTGCTCATCCTAAGCACCAAGCTCTGGTACAAAGCTTCCAACTGACCTCAGCAAGTGTTGCTCCCACACTGCCTGATTTCCTCTCATGTTGAGCTGTGTCATATCCTTGCTGCTCTACAGAGAACTCTTAACCTAGTTTGGGTATTTTCAAGCTGAGTTTACAGCAGTCTTCTAATTCTCTCCAAGCTAAGTGGAGTATGCCATCCCGAACTTCTTGTTGTGTTTTGTGAAAGGATCATGTCACCCCTGGCTTGGGAAGGTCCTGTTTATCCCCCACATGTTCTTCCAGCAGCATCAGGACACAGCTTTTCCTCACGACTGGCTTTAAACTGCCTCACAGTGCTATGATGCCCTGCAAAGCCGTTTTTGGGGTGCTTCATCAGCACAGAGTGTGTTCCCTCCCCTCCCTACACCTGCTCTCAGGTCCACTGCAATGCAGGAAAGGGCAGCTGTGAAACTGCCCTGTTCTGAGCAATTTACTTCAAGATGTACTTGAAACTGGAGCAGGCTCCCACTCCTGCAGGAAATACCATGAGGGTCCTAAAGGTTTGAATACCCCACTTCTTTTCATTTTAGGTCTGAACAGCTTGGGCAGCTTCGAAGGCCTTCATCCCACTATTTTTCACCAAATGTGCTGCTGGAGCAGCTGATTTCCCCCTGCAGTTGCATTGCAGGAAGCCAGCAGTGATATCTGTGCTGGTGGCATGAACACAGTCCTAAGGCTTGGGCTGGAAATGCCAGAACAGTCTGCCTGATCCTAACTGGAAACCTTGCTGGCATATCAATGAGCTCTGCTGCAGTCACAGCCTGGGAGTGTGAATTTATAGGGGAAGTGATCAGATTAATTGAGCAGCAGTGGGAGTGTTCAATTACACTGGCTCCTGATTAATCACCCTTTGTTGAACCATGTCAGCACACTTCCTACTGCCAAAAGCATCGCCCGAGGGAGGTGGAGCAGCAAGGCCTTTACTTTAATCAATGGCAAAGCCATGTATTCCTCAGCACCAGCAGTTCCTCTCCTGCCTTGCTGATTCTGTGTAGGAATTTATAAAAGCCATTTTGCTTTCGATTCTAAAAAAACTGGGGTGATGAGGGAGATCTTTAGGAAATCAGATGGCAACTTGGACTCATCTCCTTGATACGGAGACATCAGCTATCATCAGTGTAACACTGCAAACACTGTCACCTGAAAGTGATCTTGCTGGTATTGGTGTGCTTTCCTTCCACACACATTATCCCAAAGGATGGTGATTCTGGGGGGTCTCTGGGGAAGACACTAAGCTGGCACTGGAGCTACTCCAAGAAGAGTTGCTCCATCTTTTCAAGCTGTTTCTCATGGCATCCCTTCCCTTCTTTAAAGGGCTGGAAGCGATAGAAGCCCTCTAGCTCAATTTGTGTGTTGGGAGTCAGGGCTACTTGCCTTTCCCACCTCTAAAGCCAGATGCCATGAAAGGTTTGGGCTGTTGTGAAGGTTGAAGGAGAGCCTGAAGGGAGCATCTGAACACATCTGTAGGCAGTCTCCACCCCTTAGTCCATGCAACAACCTCATCTTCCAAGGTAAGCATCTCTACTTTTCTAAATGTTACTCCTTGTGATCACATTCCTTCTGAGCCCTTGCGTGTCCAGGTAAATACCCTGAGCCCTTTGGGTGGGAATCCTCCCATTCTGGTTCCAGCTGTGTGCACCAAGGCAAGTCACTGCCTTACACACTGCCCTGATGCCTCCCTGCTCCGCAGAAATCTCTCCAATTTCTCACCTGACTGTGGTAAGTTGTCTCTGGTGTCTTGGTATCTGCAGCCACTAGCTTGCTTCTGCTTTCCTCCTCCCCTCTGGGAACATTGGACCAGAGGTCAAGTTTTCACAGCAAAAATTCTAATTGCTCCCTGAGAGCAGGGCTGTCTGCTGTTGACTTTCAGCCCTGTTACATCACTGAGGTGCTCTTTAATACCATGCTGGTGATATTCAGGTCCTCTTCTAAATGAGGGCTCGGTGTCATCACCAGATCTCACTGCCTGACTTCTCCTTCTGTCTGGGTCATCAGCTAAAGTGATTTAATTGCTTGATGAATTCCATTGTTCCTGCTTTCTCCTCATTTGTTAGATCCTGTCCTGTCAGCACGACCATGGCATAAAGTTCTGGCTTCTGTGCAGATTCCTCTCAGGGGCTCACATCACTAAGTTACTTTTGCACAAAACGTATGTGTGACCAATCTCCTCACTAAAATATACCCAAATCTATTTGTACAGTGTTTCTGGGTGAAAGGAAGAACCTGCCTGGGAATGAGTGTGTGGGTGGCAGCCCGCTGCATAAGCAGTGCTGCTCTTTCAGGCTCTGCAGTAGCTGAAGGACGTGCTTTCCTGTCCTCCAGATTCGGGTTTTACCTTCCTAACATCACATGCCAATTAAAATAAGCAGGTCTCTATAGCTTATGAAGTTTTATAAAAACTCAATGCCTTTTGCTTTATCACAGGAAATATTATACAGCTGTAAGAAAAGTTAGAGATCTCATGTGTGTTTTTCCTGTTTTCTTCCCACTATTTGAGTAATTTTGCTTTGACAAGTCCAAATTCTTCCTCCTTTTCTAACTAGTTGGTATCTAAATCACACAGCTGATATCTGAATCCTTGTTTATGCTTCAACTCACACCCAGAAGGTTGAGTTCTCCCTGTCCACGTTGCTTCTGGAGTATGAACAGTTGTCCGTACTCTTCTGTGCCGTCCAGTCTGCGTACTGACTCCTCCAGGGGAGGACTTGGTCCATAATCTGGAGGCATCTCCAGGTTAGCAGCTCTCAGGTGGAGGAAATCTCTCACCAGAGGCTGTGTCCTTAGTCATCTCCCTTGGGAGTTAAGACTGACACCCCGGCTTTGCCCACTTGCACGCAGCTTCCCAGCAATATGAGGATCCTCAGGGTCTTGACCACCCTGCTTAATTCTGTGCCTGAATCGAGCACTTTCTCTTTATAGGTTACACAAGAACAGATGCTGGGCAATCTCGACTTTCCCATCAGAATTTTTGGTCCAGTTCACAGCTTTGTTGTGGCACGAGCTGCCACATGTCAGCTCCTCTTGCCTTTGGCACATGCGAGGCAACCCTCTCCTGTGCCGTGGGTGGTGAAGCTGCCCCGAATTACACAGTATTTATTGCACAATAAGGACACACACACACAGACTATCACTGTGACTCCTCGTGGTGAGTTGTTTCAATGCTTAAAGCCTGTGGCTGGATATGGAAGATTTCCAGCACCACCAGTTACTCACAAACTGCACACAAACAGATCCCTTACATTATGGTTTTGGAAATATTCCCCCCTTGGGCTGCTTCATTATCAGTTCAAGACGGCAACAATACAGTCCTGTATCTGAATTATGAATGCCAGGCTCTGTCTGCTGCTGTGCAGCCATTCAGCCTTGCCGGAGCTCCTTCGATGGGTTTAATCCCAAAATGAGTTTTGAGGAATGCTGCCAAACTTTCACAGCAGCACCGAAGTCGATGAACTGCCCTTCCCTCCCCACTCTTGTAGCTTTTTATTATTTTTATTTGTCGTGTGTTTTTTCTTCTGTTGAATAATTCAGCTAATAGGCTGGCACTGGAGCGCTTGAGAGCAGCTCCCTAATGAGGGAAGCAGCTTGCCAGCTTTTTATCTTTCCAGTCGTTTGACTGCGAACCCAACATTATTAACAAATCACCATGGAAGAGCCGTGGCAATGCAGAACAAAATGTTGTTGTCTTAACTTAAGCGGGCGAGGAAGAAAAAAATAAACAGAATAAAAGAAACCCGAGCCCTGCCTGGGAAAACAAAGTGTGAAAGTGAAGCGTGCGTGGAAGGAAGTGATGGTAATAGAAATCTCTTTGCAACCTCATTCTGTCTCAATATCAGCAAGCAGGAAAGCTGTATGGGAGAAAGGATGTTAACTTGCTGAAGAGACCTAATTCAGAGGATGAGTGTAGGTGGAGCTGTCGGCAGCTCTGTTTCTTGCCATGTTTTAATGAATAAAAGTTTGTATAGAAAGCTTTTTTTTTTTTTTTCCCTTGGCCAACTTTATTATTTTTTAAAAATCCGGATGATTTACGGCCCACGTGACAGAGATGGGATTCAAAAAAGAAAAGTAAGTGATGCCTTTTTGCACATTGCTGAATCCCCTTTAAAAAAGTATTAACATCACTTTTTCTTGAGTTTGTTCAGATAAAGATCCACACTGACACATTTCAGATGAGCAGTTTAGTCCGTGGTTTATCCTTAGAAAGCTCTTTCCTGGGTGCCCAGGGTTCAGCAGCTCTGGGTGCCTGAGGAGTCCCACCAGGGAGGACATTTGCAAGGTCCCTCATCTCCCTTGCAGGACAATAAGTGGGGAGCAGGCAGAAAGGCTGATGTGGTTCAAACGAGTCCTCCCTCGAGCCAGCAGCTTGTCTGCCACCAGAACTCTCATCTCAAATTCCTGCCCAGCGAGATTCTGCAGCTGAACTAAAATTACACCGAGTGCTGCATCCGAGTTTGATGCTGTTAACATTGTGATGTTTTCTGCAGCGCAGGGAAGATACTCATCTTAGGTCTTGGGGTCAAATTCTCACCCGTGGATGTAGGATGAGATGCTTAATTTGACAAGAGGATTTTATCTCAAATACTGACCTAAAAATGTACATGTAAAAACCTCACACGTGGCAAGGTCCCAGTTATCCTAGGTACTGTACGAACACGGGGCCAAGAGATTGTTTTGATCTCAGGAAGCGTGTTTTCTCATTTCTTTCCTGTTATGTTGCCAGCATTCGCACAAAATGCAGAACTCTGAGCTGAATGGCACAGCTGGGCAAAATTTGGCACTTCTGAATTGAGCTAACCTGGCTTGATTGGAAAATAAAATCCCACTCATCTGGCCTGTAATTGCTATTAAAGGGTCCTTTGAAGATACCAGGCTGAGTTAAATCAGCCTTGCTATATGGACAGCCAGGGAATTGCATCAAATTAGAGCGGTTAAAGACCTGACTTTGTTGTGTTTGTTTGCACTCAAAGCCTGGAGAAGGGAAATTGAGATGAGCAAAAAATGATGATGGTGAGGAAAAACGGGAAAACCGACAAAAAGAGTGATTGAGAGCTCACGGAGCATTGTTCAGAATGGGCCCTCAGGGAACGCAAACTCACAATTGTTGCCTCTGGAAGACAGATCCCCTTTTGTTTGCATGGATGTATTGCTGGGCACGCTCCCTCTGCTTCTTGCTCGGTTATAATCTGTCTCCTGTTTCACATCAGTCTTGCTCCTGTCTCAGTCCATCCTTCAGCTCCTGGCGGCAGGAGATGAAATACCCTTTGCTTTGCCTGGCAGGGGTGTGTGTGATGTGAAGCCAGATGGCTGCCAAGATGAGCATTTGAGAGTGCCTCCACATTATTAAATTGCAGCTGCTGTTTTTGCAATCGGAGGTGATGGGAGGGTTCCCAGCAGCAACCAGGAGCAGATGGACGAAGAGGGACACGTCTTGGTGGAGCGTGATTAAAGTCCACTGGGACGGGGTGTGCTCAGTCCCACTCTTAGGCTTTCTGTGGGACAGTGGGACTGTAGGAATGGGTTTATTCTGCCTACCCATAAAGGTGGTGACCAGGAGCTTGCTTTGATGCACCAGTGTGATCCCACTGTAGCTGGTTGAAGCCGAACTGATTTCTGTTATTTCTTGCTCTTTCTTCTTTGTTTTCCTCTCACTGCTGCATTACCTTACTAAAAATACCTAAAATCATATCATTTACTGAGCTGCTTCCTCTGCTTGTTCTTGTTCCAGGCACAAACATCCATCTCTCTCCAAACACCTCTCTTCTCTGCCCAAATTAAGTCATTGCTTCAAAGCAGAACTCCATCTTTAGGGAACCTGTTATTCCACAGTCCTGATTTGCCTCCTCCTGTGCTAACAGGAGATTTGGCCCTCAAGACAGGGGTCTGGCTTGGTAATAGCCAAAGGGAAGGTTGATAATGCCATCAGCCTCTAAATTGGGTGTTGGAACATCCTGGCTTCTTGCTGAGAATTAGAAGGGCTGTTTTGGGTCAAGCTGAATCCTGTGTAACTCTGGATCCTTTTTCAGTCAGAGGCCAGGAGGATGTGCTGAAAGAAGACACATAATTGCTGTACTTTCCTTGCTGGTAACCCCCAGCCTTTGGCAATCAGCAGCTTGAGGACTTCATGTGTTCTGTGCAGTCAGGAAAAGGCAGAGATGTTAGTCACCTTTACAAAATTTAAAGAAGACCTCCTATTCCATGTTTCCCTCCTGTCTGATTCACCCATGGCACAACCCTCCTGCAGTCTTATGGCTCAGAAGACAGGCTGATTTTAGCTGATGTTGTTCTTGATTCAGGATGTTTCAGGGTGGGTCCTGTTGCTGGTGAGTTTTGCTGTGTGCTGTCTGCTTAAGTTTAAAGTTGGCAAGCCACCCTCTAGATTTGGATTGATAGCAGAGGTGTCAGAGTTTGGTGTTCTGGCTGGGAGCTTTTTGTGGAAAATCCTGCTCTCCAGCTAAAAGGAAACAACAACAAAACAAAAGCCAGCTCAAGAGTCATTGTAAAAGGGCCCTTTGATGAATGAAGTTAATGTAAAACAATGGAGCTTTGTTGATGATGTCATGAAAGCTGTCTCAGTTCAGAGCAGGAGAGGATCTGGCTTGTCATTTTGGAAGCCTGTGGTGGTGACAGTGGCCTAAGGTGGTGCCTGACTGGTGACCACTCTCATGGTTTAACCCCAGTGGGAAGCTCAGCCCCAGGCAGCTGCTCACTCCCCCTGCGTGGGATGGGAGAGAGAACTGGAAGAGTAAAAGCGAGGAAACTCATGGGTTGAGATAAAAACAGTTTAATAGGCAAAGGAAAAAAGCCATGAACACAAGCAAAGGGAAACAAGGAATTCATTCACCACATCCCACGGGCAGGCAGGTGTTCAGCCAACCCCAGGAGAGCAGGGCTCCATCATGTGGGATGGTAACTGGGAAAGGCCAGCGCCATCATCCCAAACTTCTCCCCTTCCTTCTTCCCCCAGCTTCATATGCTGAGCATGACTCACGAGCGTGGTGTGGAACATCCCTCTGGTCAGCTGGGATCAGCTATTCTGGCTGACCCCTCCCAGCTTCTCATGCATCCCCAGTCTCCTCGCTGGTGGGGTGGTAGGGAAAGCAGAAAAGGCCTTGACTTAGAGTAAGCAGTGCTTGGCAACAACTGAAACATCAGTTAACAACATTATTCTGGTATTAAACCCAAACCACAGCGCTGTACCGGCTACTTGGAAGAAAATTAACTCCATCCCAGCTAGAGGACAGAGTGTCCTGAAACCAGGACACCACCGAGATACCGGGATCCCCAGGAACATGCTTAAGGGATGATACCAGAGCTTTTGCATTAGGACACAACTGAGTTTTCCCTGTGTTTCTTCTACAAAAGAAGCCTTGTTTCCGGAATGGGATGGAGAATGAGCTGACAGGTAGTTTTGGATGGGGTAAGGTACTTTTTCGAAAGGAAGGTATGGAATTTGTACACTGTCCTTTCCCTAGGATGACAGTAGGCTCAGTTGCACTGCACACGACGGCTGTGCATGGAGCTATCTGTGTTTCGTGTGTCTCCGAGATCAAGTCAAATTTGGTTCTATTCCCTCAAAAAGCGTATCCCCCATTCTAAAAGATATTATTTTTTACATTAAGTTACAGCCACGTGTGCAATTGCATGTTTTCCATGCCTGTGTTTGCACACACAGCCGCTCTAATTCTGAGCATCGCTATTCCCTATCTGTTGTGATCTGACTACAGCAGAAATTAAAATAAAGATTAGATTAGTTACCGTGGTAACAGCTACCCCCTCTTCATATGACGCACAGATTCTGTGAAGCAAAGGAGCACATATCAATTTGCGCTCTTAATTTTTGGGACACTCAGGGCTCAGCTCTTCCCAGGAGGTCCTCTGATGACAGCAAGTGATATCTTCCCATTCCCAGCAGGCTTATCCTCTTTGACGTTTAGTTCATAAAAGCTTCGGAGATGCTGACACCATCTCTTGGTAGAAACAATCTCATTTTCGTTTCAGTTGATTTCTTAAAACGGCAACAACAAAAAGAGCAGGAAGATGAGGAAAAAAGTCTGGTCCAGGGGATAGCGAGGCTGTGAGAGGTGTATTTGCCCCCTTGGGAAAGGGAACAGCCAGGATCTCACAGGGCATCAGTGAGGAGGCTGAGTGAGCTCCGTGGCCAATCAGTAATCGCTTGTGAGGGGGAGAATTGTCTCATAACATCGGCGGGCACGAATTAGCAAAGTGTGCAAAAGAGGGAAGCTGTCAGATGTGCTGGACACTCGGTTCACTTGTTCTCATGACTGCACATCAAGGTTTTAAATGTTTCTGCTTGGTATTGAAGAAAAATAAACAGCCCTGAGTGGATGTAGTCAGACTAATGATGTCTCGTGGTGCGAGATGTCACTTGTTGCATCCGCCAGCTATGGGATGTTTGAAGGTGTAGGATGAGATGGATTGTTGGGTCTGCAGGAGGAGAGCACATGAAGAGATAATACACTGGGCTGCAGTTAATGATTGCTGCTGCGTGTCTGTGCACTCCACAGGGATAATGGGTCTTTTCTGTTCTTGCCCGTGGGGCACACATTCGTGTTGCCTTTCAATCTGCATCCCTGGTCCTTGCTCAGAGTTTGTTCCAGAGCTCTCAGAGTTCCCCCGGTTGCATGTTGCAGTGCACAGCTGTGAGCCTGCTGGTAATGAAAAGGTGAGAAGGGAAGGTCTGGGGGCTGCCTTTGCCTGCACTCTTCCCACGTTTCCTATCCATTGTTCCCTGCCATTTTTGTCTCTGTCACCCAAACAAATGTATTTTAAACCCCCACTTCCAGAAAAAACTGCTACCCTTGGGGACATTAGGTATCTAGTTCAGTCACAGATTGGACAACTCAGCAACCTAAAAGCCTACAGACCCTGGCAGGGTGTTTTGAAAAGGGGAAATGGAAAACAAGTTTAATAACACCTCAGCTCTCTGTATCTGGCTTGCTCATAAAAATCAATCCCTGTTGATCTGTCTAGCAAAGTGTGAACCTGCCTGATGGCACACCTCAGCCCTCCCAGCTGGGAGCCCAGCTCAGGGCTTCTTGCAGCCTTTTCCAGGGATGCAGACTGTGGCACCTGCTTGTCCACTTCAGGGAGCGGGAAACAGCTTGGGGCTTCTCAGCAGCATGGTCAGGACTGGATCTAACGAGGCTGTTTCTGAAGGTGGGATGGGGAACCAGAGGCTCTTGTGAAACGTCAGGTCTTCCATTGTCCCGATTTTCCCTTGAAAAACCCATTAGGAAGAACTTCCTTCGGGGCAGTGGCATAACGTGCTGGAAAAGGACAAAACGTCCCAGCTCACACCAGAGAGGCAGCAGTATAGACCGAGGTGTCTGTGCTGTCACAGCTGTAAGAACAGAATATATTATGAGTGCTAATTATATTAATTAAAGTTGTGCTGCTGTTTGTGGGAACGTTTCCAGAGAGGAATGCAGATTTTCCCCATTGTTTTTTTTCCCAGACAGAAGCTGGAGGCCTGGCAGGGGCCGAGTCTGTACAGCACAAGAACATACGTGCTGCGATTTCTGAAACGCAGTAAAATACTCAAAGTATTTTAAAAATGCAGTCGCTGAAAGCAGTATTCCTTTCCTTTGGATTGATTCCCTAGAGATTTTGAGGAATGAAGCGTGTTTGCTTTCCCTAGCACCACTAACTTGAGCTGTGCACACAGATGCCTGTCCTGGGAACTGTTTTGTGCCTCAGTTTACCTCCAGTTCCAAGAAAGGAAATGGGATAATTAATCTTCCTCTGTCTCCTTGTTTTCTTTGGGACATCTCCTCTTCAGGACCTTAGCCTGTGTCTGTACATAGCCTAACACTATGGGACTGTCATTTTCCACCCTAACAAAGCCATGTCAGCACTGAAGACGTGTTCCTCTCTATGGTCCAGGAGCAGTCTGGGACGGTGGAGAGCCCCTCTGGCCTCAGGGATGAGCTGTGCTGTTTATTGGCCTTGCAGTTTCTCCTCCTTTCAGCCCCTCCAGCTCAGCTCAAACCCCAAGGGCATTTCACGGGGAGCACTGCCGCAGGTTTCACAAAGCTCTCACCGCTGTTTGTTCCTTTTCCCTCCTTCCCAGTCACCAGGGCCCCGCTGCTGAAGCTAAACCAAGGCACCATCTTCAAGGGGCAAGGTCCTTCATTGCGCAGCGCTGTCGCCTTGGGGAGGAGAGGGCAGCGGTAAGAGGGAGGAACGGGCTGTCTCTCCGCACAAGTGCTCTATTTACGGGCTGTTAAGGACTCTCGCAGCGATGCGGAGTGCTGGGTGTCTCCTTACGGGGGCTGCAGAACGCATCGTCTCCTCTGCTCGTGGCTCGTTACCAACGCGAGCTGCCGTGGAGGGACTGCAGGGCACCTGTGCCAGCTCCTGTCTCCCACTGATGCAATCGCCTCGGCTGTCTCAGCGCTGAGCATTCGCAGAGCAACCTCAGTCTGACCTGGCCAAGACCGTCTCGTTTTCTAGCTGGATTCACTTCGCAGTAGCCAACTCTTGCCCTTTCTTCAGCAAGAGCATTTTTTCCCTCTCTGCTTAGCAGCCTGTTTTCTTAAAAACTTGGAAGAACACACCCTCTCTCCCAGACCGGCTTGGGGGATCTTATGAGCTATTAGAGAACCTCGTCCTTTTCTGCTCTGAGCATCTGGATAGTTAATGCAAAAGGTGAAACAAGTGGAGGGGCCAGATCTAGTAAAACCTGGGGGAAAAAAGAATCTCTTTTTAGTTAAATGTCATTTGTAAAACCAGGCAAAAGCGGATGCAGGAAGGAAGATGTGTGTGCTGTGTGCAGTCAGCAGTGCTGGGGTTTGCCTGCTCTCTGGCCTGGTATTGGTGTTCCATCTTTGTCTCACCAGCACGAGAAAAGCTGTTCAGCTCCCTCCCAGCTTCTGACTTAAGGAAGAAGAGTAGAGATAGATTTTGGGACTGGAAAAAGGGCTTTGTGAAGACTTTCCCGCTGCCCCAAGGTAAGCTTGGTGCATTATCAGGATCAGCACATGTACTTCTCTACATTACTAGGTGCAATAATGGTTATGTGTCCTTACAAGCTGCAGATTCAGGTCGGTCAGTTGGTATATGGTTTGCTACAGAGAGAGAAAATGGGGACAAAGCCCTTATCAGTGTGATATGGGTGAGGGAGAATGGTTGGAAAAAGAGCACTTTTAGTCCTTGGCCCTACTACGGCCTAGTGACGAGATCCAACACAAGCCATTTCATCTCAGCATGTAGAACAGGGCCAGGAGGATTTCTTTTGTGGCACATCTGAGCTGCCTGTCAGCACCTCTTGTAGGGACTGGCTGCTGTCCCGAGGAGCAGATCCAGCTGCACTGACCACAGTGGTCGTGCCTACCCCAGTAACATTGCAAGGCAGTGTGGGACACAGAGCTGGCCTTGCCCATCAGAAGCAAGGGAGCAGGTAGCAAGGTGTTTATGATATCCCACATGTTATCCCTCACTGCTGCAGCCCCTTGCTTCCACTCCCCCTGCAGCTCTGGTTTAGCAGTGTCTGGAAGATTTAGTGCAGCCACACTCGCTATTGCTCTGCCTAATCTTCCCCATTTCCAGGGACATTCGGCTCTCTTTTTGTGTTCCTGCTGTTTGGTGTACCAAAGATTTGAGCCTTTCCATCTTTCAGCTTGATACCTTTTGGAGCAAATGTAATCTAATGCTTACAGCAGTTTTTCTGAGGCACAATGTGTTGTGCCTCTCAGTACAAGCTGTCTCTGTTGGCTCAAAACTGCAATAACAATTATCTTTAATAATCTTTCTTGTTCAGCTTGTATAAGGGAGCTTAACTACAGAAGATGGACTTGAGAATTTTCCTAGCCCACGTCTGATACGATCCCGGGCTGGCTTCTATTTCCTACCCCTCCATAATAATTAGTTTGGTGGTGAAACCTGAGTGGAAGTTGTCTGGGCTCAGAGAGCTGGTGCTTGCTTCCTATGACATATGAAAACAGGAGGAGAGTGGGTGAAAAACACCGGGTCACTCTGCTCTCACAAGACTTACGGAGACAAACAGAAGCTCATCCCCATCCCAAGATAATCGCTTGCAAAGTTAGAGCTTTACAGGTGGGATGTGTCAGCTGCAGTCTTGGGAAGAGTTCCTGCCTTCTGAATCAGTGCCCAAACAGGTCAGCTCAGCAGGTGATGAATATCTATTTCCATCTTCTGCTTTCCAGTGGCACATCTTCACCAAAACCAGTCACAAAGTCTCCCTCGGGGCCCCTTTCCCCAGGCAGCCTTGCTCTGCTGTCACAGCCCAGAGGCCCAGGATGGTGGCATCTATGTGTGAAGCAGAGGAGGGAGATCAGCGTGGGGTTCAAGGAGGCTGCAGGTGGGGAAGAGAGGAGGGAATCATGCTGGTACAAAACGTGATGAGCCCCTGAGAGCTCAGGTCTGGCAGGATGGGATGGGATGCTGTTCTGGGGTGAACGGTCTTGGTAATGCCAGAGCTACACCTACAGCCAAAGGGGGTTGCTCTGGCTGGAGCTGATGGGAACTGCTGGCCACAAAACTGTCTTGTGTCATGGAAAATCAGGGAGGAAGAGGAGGCGAACAGCATTTCTCACACATCTGCAGAGCGCAGGCTCTGGGGATTGCACCTGGTCTATGGGAACATCACAGGATCCTGATTTATAAAGGGCTTGCAGGCTGACCACAGGTTGCCTTTACTCCTTTGCTTTCTGTGGGTTCACCTGGGGGTGAGCTGAGCTGTGTGTTGCTTGACAGAAATTGCTTCTGACACTGTTTATGTCTTTGTCTGGACCTGAGTGAGTGCCCACGCAGCAGGGCTGGGGACACAAATGCAGTGGGGGTGGGAGCCCGCAGTGCTGGAGACATGGGACTGCACTCCAAAAAGCATGAAAAATATCTCAAAATAATGTCTTGAGAAAGGTCTAAAATACAGCTGTGCTGCCCAGCCAAGGGCATCTTACAGAAAGCAGAAGGAAAAAAAGGCAAAGTGTGAGCTTGGGCTCATTTTGCAATGAAGTCGATCTGTGTCCTTCACATCCCAATGAATCGCCCTCAGGCACTGGGTGTCTAACCTGGAACATTCACTGGGTGTCCAGGGGCACTGAGCAGGGAAAAGAAAGCCTCAGCAAGTGTCAGGAGCTGATGCCTTATTGTGGATTCCTTTTCCAAATGAACTGATGGCTCTTCTGGTCTCAGCCATGCTACTTTCCTCCCATCACAAAACATCTAAGCGGCCAAATAGATCTTGTTATTTATGTTTGGGGATTGCAGCTCTCCTGGAGAGGCTAAAGCAAGCTTAAAAATCCAATTTTTCTTCAGGATAGAAGACTTCAGTTTGGAGTCATGTTTTTGTGTGAGCTTGACGCTCTCAGGCCTGGTATCTGCCTGGGATGTTGGTGGGTTTTACGCTGACTGTGGTTTCCTTTAGTAGCTGCTGGAGTCTTTTAGGGCTATTTAATTCTTGGCTGACTCCTGATATTTTTCTCCATCTTTTACACTGCTGACTTCCTTCACTCTGCTGCAGAGGGATCTCTGGATGCCTGGTGGGGCTGGATGCAGCTGTGGTGTGCTGGGTGGCCCCTGCTCACCGCACAATGAGGTGAAGGCTCAGAGCACCACCTTGTCCCACCCCCACCACACCTGGCTGCCCATTGCCACAGACCTGTGGCTGGTCTGAAAGGAGAGCCCTGAAACGCCTGGGCAGAGGCACGTGCCTGTCGCTGGGTCCAACTGGCAAAGGTACAAATAGGTCTTAATTATTTTTTTGGCCAGTTTCGCTCAGAGCTGAGGCTCACGTGGTGCTGTTCATGTTCGTGTCTTTGTGTGTCTCCCTGCTTTGCTTTTGTTTCTCTCTCTGTTCATCTCTGCTCTGTGCTGAGGGTGTCCTGCTCCTGCCCTTCCTTGTCTGCCTCCTGCTCTCACAGGCACTGGGGGTATGGTGGGGAGGGATCAAATAAAATACTCATCTGACTTCTGCTCTGGCAGATGAAAAAGCCACATCAAAATCTGAATCAATGTGTGGGGCCATTCTGTCTGCCTTGGAGGGATCAGCAATCAATTCAAATGCTCTGGGACCTTACTGGAGTAGTGCTAAATCCCACAAAGGTTCCTGCCACCCCAAAAGAGGCTTCTCTCCCCCTGTTCTTCTCCTTCTGCCTGGAGAGCAGAGGGAGCTTCCAGCCCACCCAAGAGCCTCTCTTCTGGAGCCTCAGTACTGAGAGTATGAAACTTTGCAGCAAACCCATAAATTCCCATGTAATGTTTCTTATGAATTCTCCTGGATCATACTGCAGGTTTTATTAATGCTTTGTAACAAAGCTGCCACTCGTGATGTAACAATCCAGGCAAGCGCTGTCTGGGGGAAGTGTGTTGCGTTAATTTTAAAAAAATTTTTATTTCTCCTGCAGTCAATCCTTGTGCTCCTCCCTCCCTACACAGACACTTCTGCCACTGAAGGGTATCAGAATCAACTTTATGGCGTCTATAAAACCAGGTCATTGTCAGTTCAGTCCCTCTGCAGCTGTTTCTATTCCTCTGGTCATTCAGATGGCTGCAGACTCGGAGCGAGATGCGGAGCAGGAGAGTTTATGGCTGGACAGATGAGCCAGGGAGACTGAGAGGCTCAAAATGTAATTAGCCATGCATTGCAGAAGGGGTGAGCAAGGTGCAGAGAGATGGTGTCATTCCAAAGGTGCCGTGTGGGATTCAGGGCAGAGGTAGGAAGAAGAGGCATTCCCGAAGTCACAACGATCTTTTCTCGGTCCCTGTCTGGTGCAGGAATCCCTGTTCTGTGCTGTGGATGGTGTGGTAATCAACAGGAGCTGAGTAAAATCTCCTGATCAGGAAAAACAACCAAAACTCTGTTACACGATGAACACAGGGAGGGTTCCAATTTGCAAGTGCCTGTTGAACCCTGGGCTGCTCCAGAGCCCCTCGAATGTTTGCCTGAAGGGAGCTGAGGTCTTCAGGGGCCCTGGTCCTTGGCTCCCTGTCAAGAGTGGGCTGAGGCTGTACCGGAGCAGCTCTGGAGGAAGCACAGGGGTGAGCTAGATGAGAAAAGCATCTCTGTGTGTACTGCACTCGTACATCCCCTGGCTGACCTGCTGGAGGATGCCTGGAGGGAGAAAACAAGTGAACTGGACCCGAAATGCCAGAAAACAGCACTGTGGCTGAGCCAAGGGCTGAACTGTTTCCTTAGCAGCGAGGAGGTTGCTGTGTTATGGGGGATAAATAGTTACACCTGAAATAATGCTCATAGATTTCCAGGCATTGATCCAGCTTGGCTTGCAGGTCTCGGGCCTGGGAAATAGGCTTGAATGGTTATAAAAGGTATACATTACTTTAAATTAATCATTGATTTAATCTGTCTCTCCAGAAAGCGGGATGACCATGCTGTTAAATCGGCAATAAGCTGAAGTTGCATAAAGAACTATTTGAAAAATGCATATACTCAGTACTCTGGCTTTCTGCTCTTTCTGTGAAGTACACACCATTTCCCACTGAGATGAGTAGGTGGTGTACAAGCCCTAGCAGCGAGCAGAAAATCTCGCAGGGAAGTGCCAGTGCACTTCCAATCCACCCAGCACCAAATTGCACCTGTTTGAACACGCAGAGGAGCCAGCAGAAGACTCCTCCCGGGTGAGTTAGGGATGGGGAGAGCATTTGCCTCCAATTTTATAAAACGGGGTTAAATGTGGCAAACACCCAGGTGAGCCTGTGATCCTTCTGTGCCTGGGGATGCCCTGAACTTCCTCGTGGGTGATCTGGTGGTAAAAGCATGGTGACAGAGAAGATGTGGAGCCTTTGGTAAGGTGAAGCTTGTCAGGAGGATGGAGGCCTTGGAGAAGATGCTGGAGACTGTCTGACGAGCTTCTTCCCTGCCAAAGCAGTGCTGACTTCTCTTGTGGGCAGCCTGGGAGCTGGGGGAGCAGAGGGGGAAGGCTGGGGGCACACACAAGAAGTCCCCCCCAGTAATTTCATTGGAAGAAAGATGACAGCAAGGTGATGGCTAGGCTAGAAAATTTGCTAAGGGAGCAGAGAGAAGCAATAAGGGCAATGCTTAATTATTTACAGACTTTTGCAAAGATGTGGCAAGTCACTGAGCTGCTGCACTTAACGAGGCAGCAGTCATGAGCAGGCTCCTTTCAGCACTCCCTGAGAATGCTCCAGGCCTTTGTCTTGGGTGCAAAGGCAAATGCACATCAGCTGAAAGCTCTCCCCGAGGTGCCTAATGAGGTGCCCTCGTTAGCTGAGTCTCCAGAGCTGCCTGTGTGTGTGTGCTCCCAGCCTGCGCCCTGCACAGCGAAATGGATGCGTGGTGCTGCTAACACAGCTCAGCCCCTAATTGGAAAGGGATGGGAGTGTGCAGAGTCAGACCCCGAGAAGGGATGAGGGAAGCAAGCCTGCGTGGAAACCAACAGCGGTCATTAAGCAGGGGGTTTCTTCGGTGGAGAAAATCTCTGTGCTGGCAGGGCAGGAACCGCAGGTGAGAGCTGCAAATGAACACTAAGCAGAAGCTCAGATCCCCATCCCTGTCTCTGAGGAGGTAGGGAACGTTCAGTCCTCATCTTGCCAGAAAGCCAGGGGAATGCCTCCATACCCCCTGTCCTCTTTTAGGGCAATTAATGATCAATTAAAGAGCATTTATGAAAGATGAGGGGGAACCTTGTGTTCAGAGGAGACTATTCCACTCCTTCTATATTATCGCACAAACAGTCTTCCAGTGTCTTTCCATCAGTTGGGTTTATTCTTTTTTCTTTCTCTTCCTTTAATCTTGTTTGCAGCATCTCAGGCTTTTCAGAAAACGGCTGGCGAGTTCATCCTGTGTCCAAACACGTTGCAGCATTTTCAGGGCAATCTCTCACTTGCTGGGCATGAGAAATGGTTGCAATTCCACCCTGGCTTCATTAGGTCCTGCAGATCTTTCCCCAGCAGTTTGCTTTAGCACTAACCACCTCCCTCAGTCAAGCCAGTGCCCGCCAGGCTTTCTCTCCCGGGCCCAGTTTCTTACTCTCAGCCTGAGCTGCTGCTTTTTTTTATTGCACAGTTTGATCTTCGAGATGTTGGATACATGGACTACTTTTTTCCAATTTGCTTAAAATGATGGTGAATAATTCTAGGCACCACTTCTACTGCCCAAGGAATAGATAAACAGCGACTCCTCACACAGACAGGTTAAGTGTCCTTACTCTCTTTTTACACGTGATTTAGTGTGAAAAAGTGTGAAACCCTTTATCTTCTGCAGACCTTAGAGAGTGCTCAGCTGGTGGCTGCCAGTCCCCTGGGCAGTGGGATGGGGTGGGATGTTCACAGTATCTTTGCAGTTGTCTCTGGATGATGCACAGACTCTGGGGAGCCTCTGCACCTCAGTTTCCTCCTGAGCCACGTGTGTGTATCACCATTCCCCTGTGCTCTTTGAGACAGAAATCCCTTACATCTGTGTGTTTATGCAGCACCTGGTGCATGAACACACATTCGGTCCCTGAGCTCTGTGGAAGGGCTGAAATGTCAGTGTTACAAAAAGCTGACTGAAAGGTGATGAGGGAAGGGGTGTGTGGCTCTGACCACATCTGTGCTGCTGGAAAAGTGCTCCTGGTAAACCAACGTCTGCTTTCAGCAGCACTTTATGGTTTCTCGGCTCCACACGCCTTGCTAAAGAGTCTGTCAGATTTAATCAGAATTTCACATTATCCTGGTAGTGATGATAGCCGAGCGCCCTTTGTTTAATTCTGGTCTGAATCAGTCTGCTGAGTGAGGAGTTAGCAGGGTCTCACCGATGCTCAAGGCAGCCCTTCCCTGCCTGCACTGTCTGCATGTGGGATGGGAGAGGGAAATGGCGCAATTTCAGCGACTTACAAAATTAAACAGCACTAAGCAGTGTCTCCAGAAAGGTGTCTCTGGCTCCTGTCCTGCCCCATCAGTTATTCACTCAGCTCTAGCAGGTGAGCAGCACTTCCTCACATCTGCTGGCAGACTTACAGGTTGGTGGTGCTCACCCAGATCCCTCTGCTCTGAACTCACTAACACAGCACCTCCTGGCGCGTCTCTGAAATGGTGTCACAGGAGAGAGGTGCGTTTCCTGGCTCACTGGTTTGTGGATCCCATCACTCTGTAAGTGGTGTGGTGAAAGAGGAGCCTCTGCTGTGTGCATGCTGCTTAAAAGAAGAGGTGACTGCTCTTTCCAGGAGCTGGAACTTGTCTGACTTGGGGTGCCTCACCTCTCTCTTCAGCTACTGTAGGTAAAACTCAAGAGTTACAGGATCACAGCGCTGCGTTCTGCTGAGGATCTGATTCCAAAAACTTGCTGAGTTAATCATGTGTGAGCTGCCATAGTTTTCATAGCACATAATTATCACGGGATTTCTTTTCCTTCTCTGGATCCTGCTCTTGAAGGATCCATTAGCCGCACGTCCACCACGTGCAGCGAATCTCACACCTGTGGGAAGCAGTTGTTCACTACGGACCAGTGGGTGGCTATGGGGACTTGAGGGGGCTGTGATTCTCTGTCTGCTGCAGGCAAACACAGGACTTCTGGTCTGTGGTGTCTGAGGGCTGAATCCCTCCTGACAGCAGGTACTTGGAGGGAGAGGAGAAGCTGCTCACTGTGTCCGCTGATGACGCTGGGAGGGCGATGCAGGAACAGAGAGGCAGAAAGATTAAGTGTATTAGGAGAGAGGCTTTGTGGCGCAGTTAATGAGTTGGAGTCAAGTGTTTTAAACAGATGCTTCCCCAGGCTCTGTGTAAAATAAAACTTGTGCAGGCACAGTGGTGCTAGGCAGGGTTTGACGTGATGACCTTATAGCCACTTCACTGAAGGATGTGATTAATGACCTGTGCTTTGTCATGGTATAACTTGATAGCCCACATTGAGGTGGCAGACATCTGCTCTCCACCACAGGGTAAATATTCACAGGGCAGCATCCTACAGGCCTTGTTCACAGCCTGCTGTAGTCACTGCAACCACTTCCATGGAGTTCTGTGGGATCCGCATAAGCCACAGAAGGATCCAAACAGTTCTTTATGCACCCCGCAGTTGAGGAGATAAGACACTCACTGAAAAGCTTTTTCAGACCTTCACATAAGTGACCTTCCAATTCTGATCTTTAATTTTCACTTACTCCTTGCTTATTTTGCTGCTCTGAAGAGTTAAGGACTCACCTTAAGAAGTATTCTGTTATACCATAGATCAAGCCGTGGGAGACCCGAAAGTTTTCGCAAGCCACCAAAAACTTCCGAGAGATGACACCTGTGCCCGAGCTGTTAGATATTTTGAAGGGACATGGACTCTATCACCCTGACATTGCTTTTCTGCCTGTGTTTCCAGGTCCTAATCATCCTCGTAGGCTGTGTTCTGCCTTGTAAAGCCTCAGCCCTTGGGTGAAGATGGTTGGACGAGAACCAAAAGCGTCAGCGCCCTAAGCAGTGACAGACTGATCAAGGACACGTCTCCTCTTCAGACAGAAACACCATCTGTTCATGGTGTTGAGTCTGACATCCCTCAAAGCTAGATTTTCCAGGAATCCAAACTGGCGACAGTAATGTGATTTGTGCTGCTGGTAATTAGTATCTCTTGTGGTCTGGCATGCTACAAGTTGACCATCAGGTGGATATAACAGGCACAAATTAAGTTTCTTTTCGTTGGCTCACAAAGCAGCATTAGGTCTGTTCCAAAGGAGGTTTGGTCTCCACGTCCAGGGACAGGTTGAAAGCTGTAATCCCTCATTTTACCCATAGTATCTTAGCCTGCTTCCACTGGGAAATAGATTCTGTTGGTCTAAATCACCATGTGGCTGCTTTTCCCCAGGGGATGAGAGAAATGAGCATATTTGCACCTGAGGCACCTGAGAGTGTTTGCAGTCAGGCTCTGATGTTGTCCATGGCTCAACTGGGCAGCGGTACCTTGCTCAAAGGGGTACTGGAGTGCCTGGATGGACAGGAAAACACTGTGGGCAGGGCAATGGATCCCTGGGTGCATCTGGTTCCCAAGGCTGAGCTCATGTGGTCCATTGTCCACAGTCAGAAGGTGGCACAGCTGGCTGGCCTCTCCCTGTGTGTAGGGCTCAGCCCCCAGAAGGGTTATTGTTTCCTCTCAGATTCCATCGCCTTTGTTTTTATTCATCGTCAAAATTCCACTGCTGGTTTGTGATGCCACCTGAATCCCATCCTCAGGAATGTCCTCACATTCGCCTGAGGCACACTCCCAGTAGCAGAGCATAAATCCTCTTGGAAGGACAGTTCCTTGTTCACGTGGTGCCTTGCGTTCGGGGCCCGACTCTGTTCCCATGTGCATGGGTGGTTCTTGTGGTGATACCCAAATGCAGTTCAGATGCATTGGTGTATTCTTCCTGGAGAAGAAGGGGAAAATAAGGAAAACTCTTGTAATATGCAACATCCAATGTATAATCTCGAACATAAGCACAGCTGGATTTCAGTTTATGAGGAGCTAAACACTCCTTCAACTGAAATCTCTACCAGCACTTCTTTCAGAGAGGAAGGTGTAACACTGAAGTGTCTGATGAACAGCATTTGAAATGACGAAGTAGAGCTGCTGATGGACACACGGTGTGGTTTTGTCTCTTCCAGATCAACTGCACTTTGGTGTGATCTGGCTGGCAGAGAAAACCACGATGTGGCAGAGGAGGATGAAGTAGGTGTTTGCTTCCCAGGTGAATAAAACTGTGTAACTTCAGGCCTTCTCTTCCAGTGATGCTTCTTGCTAATTAGACCATCAGTGGGAACCTTTGAGAACTAAACAGAATAGACATAATCCTCCCTGCAAGGTAATTAAAAATATTTGCCCCTGGCTGATAACTGACCCACTGATTTCCTCCTGTTTGAGAAAGCTTTATAAAAAATTACTGAGCTGTTCGTGTAACAGGACAGCCACTTGCACAGATGTTTCCTGTCCACTAACCTTTCAGTGTTGTGAGATGATGTCATAGGAAGGAGGAACTTGTTTGAAATTCTGGAAGCCTGTTTAGTTTGTCTGTTTGTTTGTTTGTTTGCTTGTGTGTACGTGATGGGGAAGAACTATCTTCAGGTTATTTAAAAACAAAGCATGTAACAAACCACAGAAGTTTGGTAGACCAGCAGATCAGATCGTAGAGGCAAAGTTTTAGTGATGCTAGATGTCAGGCTGGTGGTACCAGCTGACTGCCCAGCTGAGACCCCCATCTCTCCAGGCCCCAAACCCCAAGCAGTGTGGCGTGAAGACAACTCTTTACACCTTTCTCAGTCTGTCTTCCAGCACTGTTATTTGAGCCCTGCTCTGAGGGGTTCGATGTACAGCATGAGAAGCTCTGGGCATGGGAGCATAGGCTGATGGAATCAGGGACAGCTGGCCCGGATGCTTTAGGTCACAAAGACAGTGCTGCTCGTGGTGAGAGAGCTTCCAGGAGGAAAAACGTAGGAATCATCCCTGCTGAGATGCACTGAGTACATGGGATGTTGCACTTGTCCTGAGGGAGAGTAGGCACGAAGTGTGGCTGCCAGGTCTCTCTGATCAGAAAAGCCAGTTTGGGTCCATATTCAGAAAAGACAAAAGTTTCATCCCTGACATGAGAAAAGTCCTATGGGACTAGGTAAAACAATCTACTTTACCTATTGTTCTGCCTCAACAGCTGTCAGTATCAGATTAGGAGGACAGTGGCAAACCTAGAGCAAGCTCTTCTCCTCAGGTCACTCCCAGTGCTAACATTGTGTGCCTGGAGCTGCAGCTGGTCTGTTGTGTTTGACAGGTCCAGCTGTGTCTGCGTTCTGGGCCTGAGCACATCAATACTGGTGCTGTCCACAGTAGAGTCCTGTGATTTTAATTACACAATGTACGAGGAGGTGTGTCCTTCATGGGTTTAAATCTTCTGCATAGTAATTTCACAGCTGCCTCTAGGAATGACAAATACTAATTTTTTTTGCCTCCTTTTTGATGTTCTAGACACATAAACATTGCAGAAATCATCCTTTGCCTCCTCTGAATTTCCAGAGACAGCACAGAACACAGAACCATGAGCCAGTGAGGATCCTGCCATAGCGCAAACTTTCGCAAAGACATGGTGGCATTTAGAGTTGGTTTGGAGCAACAGCAGGTTCAGCCTGGCATTTCCTTCCCTTAAGAGGCAATCAAACTATAAACTCACAGAGAGGTGCCAGATCTGGAGACCTCATGGAAATCTGCAGGGGGACGTTTCTGCAGTGACCTTTGTCTAATGATCTTATTAAGGGACATAAACTCCCCGACATTGTGTGTCTCTGATGGGCACGGTCCAGCAGGCAGCAGCATGGGCTGTGCAGTTTGGTCCTGTTGTGCTGAGGGATTGGGGCTGCTGGGCTGCTGCTGTTCTCACAGATGCTGCTGGTGTGCTTTCCCTCAAGTATTAGTCCCGATCGAAATCCCTTGAAACTTCTACGGATCATTCTCACCCCTCCCACCTTCTATTCAGTCATTCTCGCATAGAGAAAAACCCCTCATAAGCGGTGTGATATCTACAGGCTTCATACTGTAGCAGTCACCATCCTGAGCTGCTTCAGGGCAGGAGGTGGTGGCACTGAAGCCCAGCCTTGGTGGGTGCCAGAGTGCCTGAGATAGATTTCTTAGGGCTAAAACCAGAGCCAGGAACTGACAGTGGGAAAAGGCAAGCAGGCAATGTTGCCTCACATTCAGAAATTTCTGACTTCAGCTAATTTCTGAATTCAGCAGAAGCTGGGAACAAACAGTTTCTCCCAGAGGAATATTATTTCTAGTCAGCACAGGGTTGGGATCTTTCCTCTAAAGAAGGCAGGGCTTCCCAGTTCCTGGCAAGTTGGGAGCTAGAAATCATCAGTCTGGCAGAACCCCCTTGGCAAATCATGAATGCTCATGAGCTATCAAAGCTCTGCAAGGAAATGAATCTGCTCTGATTTATACCGGTGGGAAATCTAGCCTTTAATTTTAGTTCTTGAATTAGCAGTTGTTTTAATCACATGAATGCAGTCTGCCAGTTGTCAGGGCCGCATATGCGAAACACAGAATTACTGCTTCAGTGGAGCCCAAAATATGCAATGTTTCAGTAAAGCCTTTTCTTGGGGTTTATGGACCATTAAGGAGAAAGCGTAATGGAGAGTCGTGCAACAGCCAAAGGGAAGCAGGAGCAGCCTTCTTCATCACTGCTTTGTGCAATTAGGGAACAACTGACTGGTCATTCAGTATTAATTGGCCCCCTTGGAGCCTGAGCTTTATGGATGCCGTTACACAATGTGAGAGCAGTGGGCTCGAATCAATGACCCTGACGGTCCCTTCCTCTCTGACAGCCGCTGTTCCTACATAAACATGGCTTTATTGGACTGTTCCCGCTGGACTCTGGGGAGTTACACCAAGAACGAGTTCAGCCACTCCAGTTTTCTACCCGGCAACAGTCAGCAAACACCAAACACCAGTTCTGCCACATGTGGAACTGTCTCTCTCAGGGGTGCCAGGGGGAGATTTTCTTCACAAAATCTTCCCTTGTGCACTCTCTCATCACTTTTCTGGTAGAGTTGAGTACACTGAGCCATTTTGAACTTCGTGTTACAGGTCCAGGGAATCCCTAGAGGAAACACCACATCTCTGGAAAGGTCTGGAATGAGATTTCACAGTTATTTCTTTCTGGAAGCCCAGGCAGTCAACACAGCTGATCAGTGCTGCTTTTCTGATACCCTCCTGCCCTCTTGCTCAAGCCATGCCGTGTGCTATTGGCATTGCTTAAGCTAAGGAGGAAACAGAGTTGTCTTCCTCAACAGAGACTGGACCCCTTTCTTCAAAGTTTGCTTTTGCCTGAATTTCTAGGATGACCTGTAAGGTGAAATGTAATGTGGTGCAGTAGAGGATGCTGCTGTATTAAGAATCCTCAGGCTGAAGTGGTGCCTGGAGAACAGAGAGAAGTGTTCATTCCTCCTCAGTGATTTCTCTCTTTGACCTCTGTTTTTCACCGCCTCTGTTACCTTTCTCCTCTCTCTCTCTCATGAAAGCAACAATATGAAAGAGAGGGGAGCATGATTGATGTTCAGTCAGCTCCAGCCTGGTTCATACAGGATTCTTCAGCAATAAATTGGAGAAGAGCCCCTGCTCAGCTGTCGGTGGCAGCAGCCAGGCTGGTTACAGCAGTGTGGGCATGGAGAGCAGACGAGGACATCTGAGCGTCAGCACCTCTTAAGCTCTGGGAGAATTATCTATACTCCATCCAGCGCACAGCTCGCCGTTTGCCACGTTCCCTGTGGTCACCAACTCTGCAGATAGACAGAGATTGTCCTCTTACCATGGGAGTTTAGATTTGGCTGTGCTTGCAACAGGCTCTAGCACGAGGCGTGGTTTTAGACCAAGCACCTCTAAGTGTACCACAGGTCTGATTGCTGGTTTGAAACATTAGTTTTACATCTGGGGACGGGGTTTTTTTTTATTTTTCCAGCACCTCCCCACACCCTGGACGTTGCAGCGTTGGAGGTCCTGTCTCAGTACCTCTCACAGCAAAGACTCCCCGCGCGCATCCCTCCGGCATCCCCCCACTATCCAAAGGCACCGCACACCGGTTGTATTTTTTTTATTATTCGTTACGTGCGTTTCAAACCTTTGAGAGATCCGTGCCTCGCTGCAGCATCGGCGAGCCTGCATCCTATTCCTCGGCATTTGGCGGTGTCTCCTCTCTCCCGCGGCCGCCGCGCTCCGTTCTCCGCCCCGGGGCCGCCGGAGCGCGGCTGGGGCTGACCCTCGGCGGGGATGCGCTCCCGGCTTTTTCCTCTCCCTGGGGGGAAAAGGGGCTGTTCTGCTCCGGGCACCTCTGTCAGCTGAAGGGGGCGGGAGCTGCAGCCTTGAAGTAGAAAAGGAAGAAGGAAAAGCGGCGGGGAGAGGGTGAGCGGTGCCGGACAGCGGTGGGCGGTGGGCTGAGCCTCCTGGGCACCGCGGGCTCGGGGAGGAGGAGGAGGAGGAGGCAGGAGAGGATGCGGCGGGGCAGGGATGCTGCGGCTGAGCACCCATCTGCCTAAGGGGAACAACATCGTCCTCCGAGGGGAAGGGAGAAAGTGGGGGGAAAGCGGCCGAGCCCGCACAGAGCCCGCCGAGCTCTCCCCAGGACTGCCCGCCTGACACCCCAGCAAAGTTTCCTGAGCTCGGTGACGAGAGGGGAGGAGGGATGTGAGATCCTTTTCCCCCCGGCGCACAGCTGGGCTTCCAGCCCCGGTTCTGCTGGGACTAGCCATGGCTTTGTCATCCCCGACTGAAGGGTGAAGGGGAGACCCGGGGCACCCGCTCCCTCCATCGCCTTCCCCGTCTCCACGCTCCAGCCCAGGTAAGTGTCCTCCCCTTCCAGACACCGAGTCTCTCTCTGGCCCTGCCAGAGTTTCCCAGCACTCTGCCCAGGAAAAAAAAAAAAAAAAGTCTTGTTCTTCTCCTGATAGCTGAATGTTGTGTGCCTGCGTGTTTGCGAGCCTGCCTGTGTGTGGAGTGGTTGTAGCTCTCTGGCTGCAATTTCTGTTTGCTGATCACTGTCATTATTGTTCTGTGCCATCACACCCCTGGAAAGGAGACTCATCTGGGGTCTGTCAAATATTTTCGTTGTGCTGCTGCAACGAGATGGTGTGGAAGGACGACAGCTCGATTTCTCTCCACTACAACTAAGAAGGAAGCGTGCTTAGCTGTACGTGCTGCTGGTGCTGCTGCTGTGGCTTTAAATGATGCTCCTAAAATGCTGCCTGAATATGTCAGTATGCCCTTCGAGCTCTAGGAACTCTCACAGATATGGATGAAAGTCTCTTTTTGTCCCCTTGAGAGTATAGGGAGGGGTGGATATTTCCCCTGGAAGGAATCACTACAGCCTCTGGATTTCCATCATGCCAGCTTGAGTGTGCCGCTTTTATTTTTGCACAGCAGTGCTTGCAGTAGTGCATTTCAAGCTGAAATATTGTTTGGTGAAGAAACCTACACTCTAACTGATAAGAAAAGACCCTGTTTCAGACAAAGAGCCCAAAGAGAACTTTTTCCCACTCCTGATGGAACAGAAGTTGATCATTTTGCATAGACTAATTTGTCTGAAAAGTTGGTCATTTTTTAAGCCATTGATTTCGCTGTAGTGAAAGGTAAAAGCTGCCAGATATCACCAGGGAGGTCAGCAGTGGGAGCTGAACCCACATCAGCCTGTTCTTGTGGCTGAGAAGGGGATGGAGAAGCATCAGCCTGTGCTTTAGGAGATGACAGAAGAGCAAAGATGCTTCTGCTGTACATGACAACCAGAATAAACATGGACTTTACGTTGTTGTGGGGCCTTATTAGGTAGAGGATAGCGTAAGGCATTCTGTGGCTCTGGTTTGATTTTTGCTTTATCCTCCGCTGCTCTGTTGGCTTTTTCATCCCCAGGTCATCTGGTTTTCTAACACAAATCCCTTATGTATAATCCCTGATGTTTCTTATGGAGATCAAGGCAAAAGCAACCAGTGATTTACTTTCCAAGTGTTCCCAGTCCAGACACTTCTACGTGCTGTTGGTCACCCTGTGGTGTGTGTGCAGATCATGTCCTAGCCCTGCAATCGTGCTTGACTTCCAAGATCTTCTGCCCCCAAGCTGATGGGGGGAGTTCCAGGCAGGAATCTCCACTGAGTCCATTGCTTTCTGCTGGGAAATGTCCATTACCCCATGTAGGTGCTCCAAGCAAAGAGGAGGGGAAAGAAGTCTTGCCTTGGGCATGGCATGGCCAGAACACTTATGGTGCAGCTCTAGAGAGGGTGTGACATGCCCCAGAATTGCTCACACAGTTTAGATGAGATCTCAGCCCCGACTCCTTTCTTCCCTCATCTCTTGCCAGGAGAAGGTCGTGGCTGTTTCCTGAGCAGCCACAGGGCACAGCCTGTCAGGTGTCCTGAGGGGCCCAAGGAGCAGCCAATGCCTCCTCCAGTCAAGCTGCAGTGTGAGAGGTCTCAGTGTGCCCCATCCCTCTTTCTCTGCTGTAGATCTGGTTCCTCCTCCTTCTGGGAAGGAACCAGGAATGCCTGGGAAGCTGATGGTGACTGTGCCCACTGTGAGCTCAGCTGGATCATTCTCTTGTGACATTTATCCTTCTAGAGCGGAGCTGTGGTTCTCTTTTACCTTCTGGGGTGAGCTGTCATTGGATGGGCTGCCCTGATTTATCATTGCCAACGGTGCCTGAATGAGCCCTCCTGTCCCACTCCTCCCCTTACAGCCTGGGGAGGTCCAGTGAGGATTTTGTCCAAGCTTCAGCCCCCGTGCTCAGGGATCTGTAATGATGAACAAAAATTGCCAGCCAGAGAAAATGAGCTATGAGGGACCATGCTGGGTGATATTGCTGCAGTCTTGAACAAGCAGCCAGAAACCAGCAGGGTCTCTTTGGAGTGGCTACAGGTGCCCACTGACAGATGGGATGGGCAACAGGTTGAAGTTCCTCTTGAAAATCTCAGTGGCAGCCTGACCGCTGGTGATGCCTTGCCCACAGCAGAAGCAGCTGGCTTGTTTAGAGTCCTGCTGGAGCCCAGCTGCCTGGCTCTTCCAGGAGGGAGAATTCTTTCAGACTGGCAGCAGGTGAGTGCTGAGAAGCCAGGAGGAAGAAAGCTGATGGAGTGGGTCTGTGACGTTTTTTAACCATGAGAAGCCACGCGGTTCCCTGGTGAGCACTTTGCAGTGGGAGAATGTGGGGCAAACCAAGGGGGAGAGCCACACTGGGGTGTCTGCAGCCCCTGTGTGCCAGAGGTTCAGACTGGCCTCTGCAGGAGCTGCTCTGCAAACAGCGTGTGCACGTGTGTCTTTAACCAGAAGCTGTCTTGCTGCTGGTCCAGGGCTGGTGAAGGAGGCAGAATCAGGGCTCCAGCTCACACCAGCATGCCAGGGTTCCCAGGCAGAACAAAAGGACACTGCCAGGGAAACGTGCATATGTGCTAGCCTGGCTAATGGAGAAAATGCCCTTTCTCTCTCACACACTCTCAGTATCCTGAAAAATCTTTGCCTGCTGAGAGACCCCTCCCCAGTCAGGCATCCCCAGGTGAGGAAGGATTTCATCTTTTGATGTACCTGTCCCTGTCGGCTCCAGCTGATGTCTCACTGAATAGGAACTCCAGTGAAAGTTGACTGCTGCACACATTCAGGTCTAAACAAAAGCCCAAGCCAAGGAAATGAGATATGACACCCAATAGAACAGCAGAGAGCTTTGCCTCAGCTGGAGGTGCCAGAAAATTTTATAATGTAGGAAACATGTTGAAAATGCCCGGCTGATCCCACTGGCATTTTTCAGTGTGATGGGTGATGGCTTATTATTTGTTGGTTTGTGGTTTTTTTTTTTTAATTTAGTAGCTACAGAGTGTTGATAGCACAACAGAGATTCTTGGCTCTTGCCATAGAAACTGAGCAGTATCAGTTTTGCACTGACAACACTTTTGAAAGGGATTTGACGGGAGAGGAGGGAAGAAGCTAGGGAGCTAGGCAGGGGAGTAAGGAAGAGCAGACTGCTATTGTTTGCAATCAGGCTGGGAAGAGAAATGCTCTCCTGCCTGTAAAATCAAAGACATCACCAGCAAACTGCTGACAAATTGGCTTCTGGCAATTTGACTTCCCAGCAAGTATGGCAAACACAAAGCCAGCTCTCATCACATCCAATAATCTCCTCCATGTAGAAGCTGCTACTGTCAGTCAGGCCTAAGTGTTACTGCCTTGGGTCCTAGACAGATCCCCACACAGGCTCTTTTTCAACTTCAGCACCTCAGTTTCCATGAGCCTCCATCCTGGAGCTGATACTGCTTGTGCTCAAACTTTGTAGAAGTTTGGGTTTATGGTTGCCGAGGCAAAAAAGATTCCCAGTCCCCTTCCGTGGTGTCTCCTGTGATCACACCGAAGATGCTGAGATGCGTGGTAGAAAGCATGGTCTAGCTGACAAAACAGCCACATTTGCTGCATTTTATTGTAGACTTGTGTGACTGACAGGGTGTCGTTCAGCATCTGTTGATGGCATTTGTGTCACCGAACATCCAAGTGCTACCTGCTCGAGTCATCTCCAAGATTGCCTCTGTAGTCAGCTCAGCCCTCCAGTATGGACATCTTTTGGGAATGTTCTGGGTTATCTTCTGGGTCCTTTTATTCTCCACTGGCTAGAAAGGCAACCTGGATGACTCCTTCCAACTATTGGAAAACTGAGACATGGAGCAAAGTGTCCCCCTTTGTGGCACCATTATGGACCATTACCCATTCAAAAATATATCGACCTCATACTGCAGCGAGGGATGTTCAGGGCAGTACTGGATTCTGTTGCTGTGGGCAGGTGTTGTGTGGGTGGTGACAGGCACTGTGAGACCAGCTATGGCACAGGCTCCGGCCATCGCGTGCTCCGATTCGCTTGGGCATCATCCACACGGACAGCAAAGGACATGGAGCACACTGGGCTCAGTGCTCCAGCCTGAGGGTGACCACGTGTGACCACCACAGTCAGGGAGAGCTCAGCCTTGAAAGCAGGCTTGGATTTGTGCTTAGTTGCTGGCACCAGCAAACCCAGAGAAGATGCTGGTCACCAGGAATGGTGGGGGGAAAGTGCTTCGGTTCATTGCTCTAACAGCTGCTTCTTCATTCCCCTCCAGGATTTCAAGGCAGCAGGAGACTGGAACCGGCCTTCTTAACACAGCATTCACCCTGTGAGGACTGGAGTGACCTCCAAGACTCTTCCCAGCATGTTCAGTGAAAAGAGCAGCGGCTCTTTGTCCCAAAAACCCACCCAGAAAAAGACCCGACCCCAGGGCCTGCCCTCCCCTGCTCTCTGCTGCGCCTGCGGACTCTGCATCATGCTAGCAGGGATCAACATCACTTTAGTGGGAGCATTTGCCTTTGGGACCTTCCTCCCTGTGAACAACCCTCCCATCATCATCGGACCCATCCTGCTGGTGGTGGCCTTCACGTTCTTCGGTGCCTGCTGCATCTGCAGCCGGAGGCCCCCAGCCCACGGGGCCCGGAAATCCAAGCCAGGTTCTAACATTGGGCTCATCAAACCTGGCAACACGGCCTTTGAAATTGAAACCAGCGAGCACACGGTGCAGGACACCACCGCTGTCCAGCTGAGCCCCACCAATTCCCCCATCTCCTCCAAAAAGTCCACACCGGTTCACGAGAACGCCAAGGCCTGCAAACTCTTCACCATGGAAGGCAACGGGCCGGTGGCCAAATACACCACAGGAGGAGAGGCCATACAGCTCAACCTGCCCAGGGACCTGGCCACATCCTAAACCCGGGCAGAGCTTTTGTCAGCAGCCAGCCCAACGCTGCACTGGGTGGGCTGGAAATGTACCATCAGTCAGAGGTGTGGGGAAGGTGCTTGTGAAAAGCCAGCAGACAGTCAGGTCTCTCTGAACCACTTTAAGGGAGACGGATGCAGCAGCAGGAAAAAAAAAATCCAGATTTTTGCTGAAACATGCCCATTATATGGTTTTAAAAAGAAAACTGATAATGATGCTGCTGTGAAAAGATGACTCTCAGTTCCTGGAAATACGCTGCCATTTTTGGGGAGCAGATAGGAAGAGGGGAATGAATTAATTTGTCTGATGTAATGTGGAAATGTGACAGCTGGAAGGAGAGGCTACATGGGACTGACAAATGACAGCTCTTTCTTCTCAGAAGTGAAGCAATTCTTGGACATAAAAGAAGCAGGAATGCAGTAAATTACAGCTTTCTGCCACTCAGCCACAAGAAGATTTCAGCATTTTTAGTGCCAGACCTTTTGGCAGTAGGGACAAAGCTATGTATTTGCTACTGAAAAAGCAGTGCGAAACCATCTCCCCTCTGCTGAAATTTCTTGCCCCATCTTGCCCTCATTTGGGTGATTTTACTGCCCATTCTAAGAGAAGGAACCACAAGGATCACAATTAGCACTGGTATTTTCCTCTCCTGTTAATGAGTTTGAGCTGCAGCTGTGCTACTCCTGGCAGTATATTTCTTGGAAGATCAGTCAGGCTGAATCCTTGGGGATAAGTTCCTGGGGTAACCAGAGACTAACAGGAGCCTGCAAATTAAATTTTTGGGCCATGAGTATGTATTGAGTACTAGGCAACTTCCTTCCCATATTTTTGTGGAAGGCTGACCCAGGACACACCTCGGGGCAGGGGGTAGATAACTGCATGGGCTTCAGAATAGCTGTGCTGGCAAACCTCCTTCTCTGAAGGGACTGTGAGATCCATTGCCCAGGAGCAGATCCTTGCCGCAGGAAATGGGCTGCTCGGTGTGCTCATGGGCTTGCAAAGCAGTGGGATGAGTTTGCAGAAGAGAGTTTATCAAGAGCTGTTCCTAGCAAAGACACCCCCTCTGCCTCAGACAGACCCTAATCTGATGGAATAGTGCTGCAAAGGATTTGTGTTCTTCTCTGGGTAACTCTGGCTGGGAACACGGTGCTGTGCTGATGGCTCTGATTCCTGTTCATGTATGGGATCTGGGGCCAGTGTGGGGAAGGACAGCACCGCTAGGAAGGACTTGTGTAAAGGAAGGCAGCAGCAGGAGAGTGGATTTCGAGTAGGAATGGCTGCACAGGTCCTCTGTTTATGGTAACTCTATATTTGAAATGAAGTTTTTGGGACTTTGAATGACAAGGAAACCATCTGGACCATGCCAGAGCACTACAATGGCCCAGCTAGCCCAGCATCCAATTTCTAACAGGGCTGAGAGCAAGGTCTGGAGAAGAACATAAAGACAGGGGAAAACCAGGATGTTGCTTGCCCAAAGTGCTTTCCCAGCTTCCAATGTGCTATTGCTTAGGAGCTTCCTGAGCTGGGCGTGGTGCCTGTATGTAGCAGCCCTGAATGGATTTCTCCTCCATGAAATAACCCATTTGCGCCTTGACTGTCTGTCAATCCTCATCATTTGGGATCCTGCAGCAGGGAGCTGCACGGTTTGGCTTATTTTCATCCTGCATCCTACTACCTCCCTTTGGTGTCCCAAATTTCCCAGGTTTGAAGGGTCAGCAAACAGTCCATGCCCTCACCACCACTCAGGTTTTCTGAGATGTGTTTTCCATGTCATGTTCCCCTCAGTCATCTCCTTCTTACAGTACTTTACGTCTCTTGTAGCCACAGGGAGGTAACACTTCCCATTTAGCCCAGCATCAGCTGCTTGCTTGGCTGAGGACGACACAGCCCTGAGGCTTTGGCCATCAGAAATGTGTGTAGAGAGAGGTGGGAGGGCTGAAGGGGAAATGCTGAGGGAGAGGGAGGGGTTGTGGCATGGCCAAGGCTCTCCTGGGTCGCCAGCAGATCTCTCTGAGAGCTATATGGATGCTGTGCTGGGTAGGTGATGGCACACGTGGCCATGGGAGAGCTGGAGAGAAAGGCCACAGTGCTGTACAGGCCATGCAGGAGGTGTTCTGGTTGCTCTGGAGAGCCACTGGGCAGCTGATGGTCCCTGCATGAGCCCAGGTAGGATAAGGCTGAATTGAAATAACTCCTTGATGAAAGGTTAACCAAACACTCAGTCTTAACGTGAGTCCCTGAGTGCTTCAGCTGTTTGCTGCCTTCAACAGCTCCTTCTCCATCAAGGAATTGCATCTGTGATTTTAGCAGGGCTGGTCTATAGTGGTTAGGAGGAGAAGAGGCAGGCTTGGGACAAGGATGTTTGTGTAGGGCTGGGTAGATGTGGCTTAGAGTCTTTGGAACAGCCTCCAGGTCCTGGGCAAGTCATTTCCTTGTGCTGTGAGAGGGCAAACACCTGCTCCCAGCTCAGGGAAAGCTGCTTTTAAGGATGAGCATTGCCAAGGAGCAGGGTTGGTATTGGCACACCTGAGTCTGGAGACGGCTCCGAGGTGGATGGGTCTGTACAGCCTGATCCCTGTGTGATTTCCTTTGGAGCTCGTGTTCTTGGGGAGCTGTGCCCCCGGCGCTGCCTGCCCTTTGTGACGCAGGAACTGCTGTGCTGAGCAAAAGGCTCCCGTGACTTCTGCCTGCCCATGAGCTCTGTAGCAATTAACCAGGATAGCTTGCTGATGTAGGTTTGATTCCCAGCTTGCTGGCCTCACTACAGGCTGGAAGTCTTCTAGAGGCATTTCCCATGTGATTATGGTTGCTGCAGGGCTTTTCTGTGAGCACTTGGAGCCAAAAAATTAGTAAAATCAAGTGATGACCATGCAGCTCCTTTCTTTGTTTGCTGAAGTCTTGAAAGCCAAGTCTGGAGAGCATCCTGGAATCCCTTCTTATCACAGCTGCCCTGTGAAATGCTACCAGAGATGCTTGACACAATGGCTGACCAAGAGATGACAAGCAGCAGAGCAGAGGGGTAGGACCAGTCAGATGCTGATCCCCTGGTGTGGTGGGGCTGCCCACCAAGCTGTGACCCCAGCTGCCTGCCCGCCCAGCGAGGTGGCCACGAGAACATCCGCTGCCTTCCTGCTCTTGCCTTTCTCCGTCTTTTGTAATTTCCATGTCTGTCTGTCTGTTTACCCCCATGATCAGCTGTGAGTGATGTTGTGAATCTCGTGCCTCCTTGCATAGTGGGAGATAGGGAGAGTTCCTTGTTCTCCAAGTCAGCATTTCTGGTGTGAGTCTTTTTTTAAAAATTGCTATTTCCGTGTGTGCAATGTGGAATTTGGAAAAGACAGACACATTAAAATAATTGCACTCAGAAAGCATTTGGCCTGCCTGCTTTTTCACTCTAACAACTGCCTTCCCCTTTATCCCCAGACTGTGTGTGCCCCAATCCTGTCTGTGTTCATTCTGCCTCGAGCTCCTCCCTCTCCTGCTTGTTTTCCCAGACAGTGCAAGCAGCTGCAAGGAACAAGTGTCTCTAGGAATTCACGTTGCCTCTTGAATGCCACTTTTCCTGAAGTCCTAGTTGCCTACACACGAGTCCCACTCACGCAGACTTCCGCTATCCTTGCTCTGACTGACACAGGAATAACCAAATTCCGCCTTTTTTGTCTGCATGAGTGTGTTTAACCCCCAGCTGGGTACCTGAACAGGTCAGATGTGAATTGTGGGCCTCTGGGTTTTCAGGGACACAGGAGGAGCAGGGCTGTGGGTTGGGGTGGGTGAGGACTTGTGGGCTGTTCTGATTCGGTCTCTCTGGTGATGGAGGGCTGGACTGGATTATTTCAGCTCATCCTCCCCAGTCCTGAGTAGAGATGATATTGAATTTCTGGTGCAGGGAAGGGGTGGGAGCTGTATCTGCGTGTGCCTGTGCGTGTCCAGGATTGGTGCTGTCACCTTTCCGTGCTCGTTCCGGGCTTAGCCCAACATGGTCTCTTGGAGATGAGTCAAGGAGGGATAGCACAGCGAGAATAAAGAGGATTTCAGAGCCTTGCAAATTCACCTCGTCAAAGGGCTTCTCTCCCATGTGCAGCCAAGTGATTTGAGATGAGAGGAAATCTCTCCATTCCAGGCGGGCTGGCTGGTTAAAGACCTGAGAAATGAGCTGGCTAAGAAGGCTCCACTGACAATGTGTGTAAAATGAAAACCTTTTCCCTTCAGAAAGGATTTTTTTTGGCCATTAGGAAAAACTCCCTGGAAAGGTTTTTTCTTTTTTAAAAGTGGGACCAGAGAGAAAAGCAGAGAGGAGGGTTTGCTGAGCATCCACTGCCGTCCTCCTGGACCTGCAGCCTGTAGCATTCCCGCCACAGCAGCTGCTCTACACTAACCTGAGCTTCTCTTTCCATCTGGAAGAATAAACCAGAGACATTATATGAAATGTAATTAGCTTTTTTATAATTTCCAACCCAAATTTATCTGTGGCCGGTTTATTTCCTTTCATCCTTGTACCAACAATGGCTCTTAACGAAGATACCTTTTCACCTCCTGGAAATTTTTATCCCTGAAACATTTTGGGTTTTCTGCAGATCTCCTAGAGCTTTCCTTTCATTAGGCTGAGCTGGCTGACTCTGTCCATCCTTCCCTCCTGTGAAATGCTCACCTTTGCCCAGGAGCCCTTACTTCTCTCTGATTTTGGCTCAGGAGCTCCATGAATGCTCCTGAACAGCCTTTCTTTTGCAGGACTCGCAAGTCCACAGCAAAGTACAAACCTTCCAGGTCTGTCCTGTGCAAGAAATTGGGCATTTTTCCTTGGATAAGTCCTGGAAGAGAGAAAAAAAATCCATGAAAGAGCAAAAACATCCATGAAAATGTGAAATTTCCATTGGCAGAGTCCCTCTGTTAAAAAAAATAAATAAAATGAGCTTTCATGTCATTAGTCTCCATTGAGCCCATGGCAAATGTGCTCAATTTAAAGGTTGAAAGGCTGGTTTGCTCCAACTGTCAGATGCTGTCAGCTCAGCTGAGCTTTCAGCAGCCATGGGGGAGACCCTCAGACACTGCCAGCAGCCCCACTATAACATGCTCTGGGAGAGGTTTGAATACTTCTTTAAAACTCCTGGATTTCAGACTGATGACCCCAAGGAGCTCCTCATTCGGGGTGGCCTCAGAGTGACACCCTGCCACGTGTCCCCAGAGTGATGTGAAGCCACAGCAGATGTCCACCCTCTCCAGCAGCACAGCCCTCTGAGTGCATCAAGGATGTGGAGCATCTCCTCGGGGTTGCCTTACACAGTTTGCTCTCACACACTTCCTAAGGAAGCGGGGAGCTTGACTTCTTTAGTTTTAAAATGATTTTGAAGGCCTTGGAGACTGATTCCATGCAGTGGTGGCCAGTCTAGAGGCTTCTGCTGTCCCAGCTGCCCCCACTGCTGGGGGGGCAAGAGCTCCCCGAGAGCTCCAGCAAGGAGGGGAGCACAGCTCACCCAGCTCAGCCCAGGCTGCAGAAGGCAGCTGGGCCGGCAGGGCTGGTCAGCAAGGATTGCTCCACACAGGCTCCTTCCCGCAGCTCTGTTCCATCTCATTTACAAAGCCTGTGCAGAGGAGATGTCGCCGTTTCCAGCAGCAGATCTCCTGCCACTCATCATCACCCTCAGCCTGTCTCTGCAGGACCTGCACACGCCGGGCACGGCTTTGAATTCTCAGAGCACAGACAGTGTCAGGCCTGGGAGGACAGATGGTGTTTTTCAAGGCATCCACGCACACAGAGTCCCCAGGAGTTTTTCCAGGGAGCCCAAAGTCATCTGGAAATTTTGATTTCTTGAAATTGGCCTGTCTTGAGAATACACTGGTTCTCATGATGCTTTTGCCAGGAAATAAACTTCCCAGGTTCCAGATGAAATTTCCGATCCAAACACTTGAGAGTTGCTCTATTACTCAATCCTCCCAGGCACCCCTAAAAAAAGATCTTGCTGAACTCTGTCCCCACATCAGGACCAAACTTCCAAGGCAGCTTTGGGACTACAGTTCCTTATCAGACCCCCTGTTTTCAATCAAATCAAAAAAGCCAGATTTCTCTGCAACAGTGCTTTTAATGAGCCATGCCTCCGAAGATGTGTGTGCCCTCCCCAAACCATCACGGTAGGTCTCTCCTGCTGAAATCTTCGCTGGAGTTTCTCACATCCATCTGCTGTGGCAGCGAATACAACTTCACACACAGTTCTCTGGCCTGATGCCAGATGGATATTTGATGAAGTTATGAAGTCAGACAGAAAAATTACTTCTTTTTGCTGGCACGTAGGCAGAAAAGATGCTTCTTTTGGAGAGAAATCCCTCTCTGTTGTTATCTCGGCATGAGAAATCAGTATGATCTATGGTTCATCTTTCTATCTCCAGCTGAGCCAGGCAAACATGACGCTGTCATTAAGAGCTGATCCTCCTTCTCCCGTGACAAGCAGCTGGTGCTTTATCCCCTTTGCTGTCTCCAGGTCTCTGCACCTTCCATTTGGAGGCAGATTTTACATGTGGGAAGGACGTGCTGCTGGCAAACCTGGGGTGTCTGGCCCCTGCAGCTCACCCAGGGGTGGGCACATTGCTGCTGCTTGCACCCCAAGGCTGCTTGTGCACATCAGTAGCCAGGTTTGTTTTCTGGGATCTTTTCACAGGGCCAGGGAGTTTACTGGAGAAAAATAACCTTTATCTGGCAACTACAGCTGCACCTGGGAGTGGCAGAGCTGCTTGCTCCAGAGAGGTAAACCCAGGCAGCAGAGCATGGAAAGCTCCCTGGGGCTTCCTTCCCAGCTTCATCCCACACAATGGTCTACAAATGGCTTTTCTTTCTTATCCTTTGTCTGAAAACACCAACCTGCCCCAAAACTTTTGCTGGATAAATGGATTTTCATGGCCATAAATCTCTGGAAATCTCTCTTAATGTGGTCTGACAGCACGGAGATGACCAGCAGTCCCCTCCATGCCCCTGGTGTTCTCCTGTGTGGGTGCAAGTAGGGCAGTCCTTGCTCTGGGTTTAAGAGAAAGACAATAGGCAAGAAAGGAAATTGAGGCACAGAGCTGAAAAGGAGGGGCTCAGCTTTTCCCAGGGAAAGAATAAAACCACAACTCTCAATATTTGTAACATCCCAGGGCAAGGACTTCCATGCCTTAATCCTGTGCTGTGTCAGATCCACCTGCTCGTGTGTGCTGGCTTCCTCTGAAGGAGAGGGAGGAAACACCATCTCTGTTCCTGATTAAACCTCAACGTGCACCTTTTGGCTGGGCCAGATTCAGACACTCAGTAAATGCATGCAGATTCCCTCGTTCAGGGCAGCAGTCTCTGAGGGTAAGAAACAGAGAGATGGGTTTTCTCTGCAGGGATCTCAGGGACGAACCGGCTGAATGACCCCATTGGATGTTGTTTTCCCGACTTGATGCATTTCTCTGGCACAAGGCTGAATTTCCCAGCGGCTCTGGGCTACATATATTTTCACAGAGCCTCATTAAATACATAGCTTCAGTTCTGAAGATCACATTTGTTCTAAATAAGAGCTGTCTGCTGGGAGAATTAATTCCTCTGACTTAAGTCACCTCCCTGGAAGTGATTCTGTTGTCTTCGATTTCATGGCTTGGATGATTACACTTTTCCAACACCCAAGAATAACGAGATTAGGGAATTTGTGGCAATGAAGGCAAAGAGGAGGAACTGGCTAAGAAAAAGGGAAGAGAAATTGAATTTTCCTGTTAAAAGAAAAGGAAATGCCCGTTTCACAGAAACAGTTTTGCTTTTGGGAATAACAGTGGGGGAAGCTCCTTTTGAACCAAAATCTCTTATTAAACCTATCGGGTTCATTGCCACATTCAAAAAGCTTTGTGATCATGGCAGTTACCATCCACCCATCAGCAAGGTTGTGGGCAACCCTCTGTCCCTGTGAAACAGCGAGGAAAATCCAGGAGAGCGTTTTCCCTGAGGATTTAGGCGAGCTAACAGTGAGCCTGTGGGCTTCTGGCAGGGCATGGCTGGTGGAAGGGCATTCCAGGATGTAGGGGCACTGGGGAGCTGCAGGACCACACTTAAACTGAAGATACCAGACTTTGCTGGCTGGGAACAAAGATGTTTGTTAGAGAGACTTTTTACACAGGCAGAGAGTGATAGGACGGGGTGGAGGTGGTTTTAAAACCTCTTTTGAAATTAAAAGAGGAGAGATTTATATATTAGGAAGAAATTCCTTGCTCAGAAGGCGGTGAGGCACTGGAACAGGTTGCTCAGAGAAGCTGTGGATGCCCCATCCCTGGAAGTACTTGAGGCTGGGTTAGATGGGGCCCTGAGCAATCTGGTCTAGTGTGTGGCGTCCCTGCCCATGGCAACAGGGTTGGAACTGGATGCTGTTTAACGTCCCTTCCAGCCCATCAGATCCTATGACTCCATTCCGAAATGGGGATGATCGCTGCCTGAGCACACGCGGCCCACGTGGGCACCCCACGCTCCCCCTGCCAAAGCTCAAAGGAGCAGCCAGCTGACGTTCCTCTGTGACGCCAGGGCTGGGAAGAAAACACCCCCCTGGGAGGGACAACCGCTAAAGGGAAAGGCTCTTCTTTGGTGACACTGGGAACACTTTATCAGGCCTAACACTCGCAACATCATTAGGTTTAATGTTTCTGTTATTTTGCTGTCAATTCTCCTAATGGCGCTCCAGCAGCATGGAGTTGAGTGAGTCATAGAAGTAATTATTAACTAGGCTATGGCACTGAAAAGGCATTCAAAGTTCAATTCAGCACCAGCCCCAGTCGATGTGCAGGGTGCACGTTCATTAATGAGCAGGTGCTAAGTGCGTTTGCTGAGGAGAGAAAAGGACAGAGCCCATTCCATGTGAAATATTTTGCCTCATTATTCTCCACAGGGAAAAAGGTGGCAGCAGGTGGAGGGAGTGAAAAGGAGTAAGGGTGTATATCTTGATCCTGATATTTTTAAGGGCATTTGAAAGACAGGCATTCTGGGTTTTACTACATCAATGCTCAGACTGATGCAGGGACCCAGAGGTGTCGGGATCTGTAGGTACAAAGCATGGCAGGAAGCTGTGCCAACAAAACCTGGGAGTCTGGGTAGGAATAAACAGGCAAAAGGGACATTTTGGAGGTAGGGAACTGGATGTACCAGGAGATGAAGTGATGTGACTAAGGTCACATAAGGATTTGGTGGCTGAGGAGAAAACACTGCTTAGAGTCAATGCATCTTGTGACTCACCCACCAGATTTCCCTTTTTCCTAGATGTGCTCTGTGCAGGAGCACACAGCCACCCTCCCAGACAGACTCGTAGCTGGGGTGACAGAAGTACATCAACTCTCTCCCAGTCACCTGTCCTTCCTCTGCCCAAGGCTCAGTACCTGCACACAAATGGCAGAGCAAAAGTTTCACATCAACAGTGCCACAGTCTAGCCTGGGAGGGTGGGTTTGTGTGAGATTTTTTTATTCTGTTTTTGTTAAGTTGTGGGGAAAAAAGTTTTGTTTCAGTTTGGAGAGCAGGAGTGATAAAACACATTTCTGAAGGCAGGAAGATGATATCTGCTGAGACGACGCCTGGAACAGCAATTACAGACCCTGCAGATGTGTCATGGGTCTGGGCAGGGGGGAGGATGCAAGGTTCATGAGCATGGATCTGTGTGAATAAAAGTGAAGAGTCACTCAGAGGAGGCGATGGGCTGTCTAGAGTGAGAACAGCAGTGATCTGTCTTCTTTTATGATGTGTGAAGCAGGATGACGGTGATGGGATAGGAGCTTATCTGTATCAAGCCACAAGCAAATGCCTGATGGACTGAGTCCATCCCCACGACCACAGGGGTGGGGTGACCAGCTTGTGTGTCCCATGGGAGCAGAGCTGTGGCAGACAGCCTGTGGTTAGGGCTGGATAGCCTTCCCCAGGGCCTTGGGGATGCTGTGCATTCCACCACAGGGCTCTTACACATCCCCTGGCACTCAGGGAGGCCTAAGAGCCTTCTTGCTCCTCCTGGCCCAGGACTGATGTCTGTCTGTCCCTGCACCGCAGCAGTTCAGCCTGTGACTTTGCATTTGAGGTGACATCAGCACAGGTGGGTTCATGGTGATTCCAGTTCACGTTCACAAATCCTTGATGCTGTCTCTGGTGCTGTCATGGGGCGAGGGAGCCTTGGGGGAAGAGGATTCACCAAAACGAAGGACTGAAAGGTTGAACTGGCTGTTTTGTTTTTCATATGAGTGACCCACAAAATCACCTCAAGCTCATTTGACACAGTTCCTTCATCATCTTCTAGCCTTGCCTTTCCCCTCTGTGTCCAATACCCTAGAACAACGAAATTCTTGCAGAAAAAATGTAGTGGAAACCAAGGACTCTCACCAAATGTATAAGTGTCAAAAAGTCAGCATATTCTAATGCAGCCTGCTTTGGTGATGAGTTCTGGACAAGCTCTGAGCAAGGCTTCACATTTCAGCTTCACAGTTTATTGGGACTGCTGTGATAACTCTGCTTCCAAATGAAAGCAAGCCTGTGTGGGCTCCTCAGATTGTTTCCATTCAGACTGATGCCTCCAGCTGCCCCCAAAAGCCGAGTTCCACAGCAGCAAAAAGAGCTTTATAGCCTTGGCTTTAATTAACTCCCTACAGCAAGAGACACTTTGGCTGTAATGCGCCGGTGCCTTTCAGATATGCCATTTATCAGCTCCCTAAATGCAATCAGAGCCAGTTTGATCCAATTAGGCAGCAGCAGTACAGGGCAGCACCATCCAGCCTGTGTGCAGCAGCACTCAGGACGAGGAGATGCAATGCTAGAAGACTGCAACCTCCCCATCTGGGATACAGTGTCATCATCCTTCCATGGGATCCCGTCAATTCCTTTCTGTGATTAAGGTGAAAGTCCTCAAAACGCACTCAGTGTCTGCCAAAGGCTGAGCCCGTAGCTCTTGCACGTCGTGTAGACAAGCCTGTTTGTCTCTTCCAACCTGCAGTGGGGTTTGTGATGCCAAGAAACCTCAAGGATCATCCAGACTCAACCCCTTGCCAGGGCAGGGACACGTTACACCACACCAGCTTGCTCAAAGCCCAATCCAGCCTGGTCTCGAGCATATTCAGGGATGGGGCAGCCACAGCTCCTCTGGGCAACCAGTGCCAGTGCAAGCAGTGTCAAGCACCTTTTTCCCATCACTATCTGCCCTTAAAGGTAAAAGGTCTCTCTCCCTCTGTTGTATAAGCTCTCTTCAAATACTGAAAGGCTGCAATGGGGTCTCCCCAGAACCTTCCCTTCTCCAGGCTGAACCACCCCAACTCTCAGTCTGTCTTCACAACAGAGGTGCTCCAGCCCTCTGAGCATCTTCATGACCCCTTCTGGATTCACTTCAGCAGATCCTCATACCTGACCTTGAGGACTTACCTGGGGCACAGTTTGTGAGCTGGGAAGGGCTTTCTCCTCATCAGCCAAGACTGCAGTGGGCACACAAGAGGTGTTGGAAAGGTCTCGGTGCATGGATTCTCCTTGGTGTGTTTTTTTGCTGTTCTGCTAATGGTGCTCATGGAGGGACCAGTGAAGCCGCTGTTTCCCCCATTTTCTGTGTGTTTTCATCTGTGCAGCTCTTTGCTGGTCTCAGTCTGGATCCTGCCCTTTTGCCCAGAGCCCAGTCCCTACCATCTTAGGCCAAACCTATAGGGCCAAATTGCACCCAGAAACACCCAGCATCACCTCAAATGATGTATCATCCCTGAGCATCCGTGGTCACCAAAACTGCCAACCCAAAATTTCCCAAAATTAAAGTATAGGAAGCCTTGCACTACCTTAGCTAATATTGGGCAATTTCCTCTCTTCTTACAAAAAAAAAAAAAAATCAGCCTCCACAGATCTTGCTTCTCTCTTTGGTTTTGGCCCTGGGGAGCTGACTCCATCCTACATCATCCTGTTGGACCATTTGCAAGCCCATCCTTCCCCAGAGCCGCCTGTTTAATGCTGAATTAACTCACATTTCTTTTAAGTGCTTGTGTTTGCTTCAGCAGACAGGCTGTGAGTTATTGCCTGATCTGCTTTTCTGTTCAGGAGGTTACAAGGGCCTCGTTAAACAGAGCAGAATATGCAAAATGAAAGGTGACTTACCTTACTGAAGTTTAGAAACACCAGACAGCAAGAATAGAGCTCTTACATCACTGCCTGCAGAGCTTTTTTCCCTGAGTTCAGTGTTTACATAAAATTATCATCAAGCCATGAATTTAACCAAAAACTGACACTCTGAATGACTGACTCCTCAGCAGTCAGCACATCAAATAGATCCCATTCAGGTGAGCACCAGCTGTATGGGAAGTGGGTTTTATCCAGACTGATTGATGAGGAGGTTCCAACACCAGGAGCTGTCTGCTTGAAGGATGAGGCACCTTGAAGTGGTGGCTTGGCTTTGACGGATGCCAGAGATCAGATCCAGAGGAGCAGAGCAGATCAGGTGGGATCTGAGCAAGGAGACACTCGATGCTGCTGGAGATGCACTGCAAGAAGAGCTGAGAGCCAGCAGCTCTCAATTCCGAGGGGCTGGAATTGGGCTTGGGGCTGAGGCTGGGGATTAGACCAGAAGTGTTTTCTGCTGCCTTTGATACATCAGGTGGGGAGTGTACCCAAGAGTGCCATTTAGGGTGGGTTCTGCCAAGGTTTGCTCTGAGTAACTTCACCACAGGTTAAAATCAGATGCGCAGAGCATCAGGGGGACTGGAGTCATTTTGGCACTGGATGCAGTGGTTCTTGCAGCAGCAAGCACAGCTGCCAGTGCCTGAGAGATGCTGTGAAGGCGCTGGGGCAGTGAAAGCTAAACAGCACAGTGCTGGTGGTTGGCAGGAAGAGACAACATTGATTATGAGTCCCTTTTCCCACTGAGTCGCTGCTTTTCACCAGATAAAATCAGATTTAGCATCCTTGGAACCCCTGGGCTATTGGGCTGCCGTCCTGTCAGCCTGGCCAAGCCTGTGCCAGGTCTGCCCCTTCTCTGATGCTCACAACAAGTCCTTGCGTGTCACCTCCTTGCCTTCCGTACCTGCCTTGTTCCCCCCTGCCCACAGCTCTAGGGACCTGCAATGAGCTTGGGAACCAGGGAGCTGCTCTGTCCCTCTTTTTTTTTTTCTCTTTTATATTCCTCTTTTAGCTTTATCAGGCGGTCTAATAAAATATATTGTCTCTCCCTATAAACCTTGCCTCTAGAGACTTAACCGCACTGAGGTTGCTATAACAACAACCGAGCTCTTTGCCAGCAAGAAATGAAGGGAAAAGGTACTGGGAAAGCCAAGGGAGAGAGTTCAGCAGAGAGACCCCACTGCACTGTGTCGCATTCTCCCTGTGAGGGGCAGGGTGAGGCAGAAGAACACGAAGGAGAAGCAGCATCCCTGGGGGAAGGAGGGATTTGAGTCCCCCGAACCTGCCGGGGATGTGCTGCAGGACGCTCCCCGTGGAGCACGCACGGAGCAGATCTCCCCAGGGAATGTTTGCCCTGCTCAGGTGGAAAACCACGCACAGGAACACACTGGCTTTGGCACTGCTGGTCCCCAGTTACCGGTCTGCTCCCGGGACTCACTCACAGAGCAAAATTCCATTCACAGAGCAACATTCCAGCCGGGGAGGAGGTAGGTGTCAAGGACTCTGATCAGACACTGGGGCAAACCAGGCACTTTCAGAGGATAAATGGATGCCACATCCTCCTGCGACTGCAGCTGGCCAGGAAAGGTTTCCCCTGTCCCCGAGCACAGATGTTTAAGCAGCAGGAGAGGGGCTGCCATGGTTCCTTGGGCTGAAAAGAGCCAGGGAGGGCTCAGGTGAGGGAGAGGAGGTGGAAACTGCTGGCAAGGGCATGCAAATGCTTGTTGAGGATGCTCGTCCTAGGAAGTAGTAACTTAAAAGCAGGAAAAAAATGGTCGGAGAGCTTATCTGGAGTAGCTATGGATACCTACAGGCAGGGACACTCTTCTCCATCCTTTTCTGTTCTTTTCAGCTGATTGCAAATGCCACAGAGAAGCTCTCCTAACTCCATCAGCCAGGGGTTTATTCGAACCAAATCTTAATTTTTCCCTCCCAAGTTATGGATTAGGGGCTCTGAATTGTTAAACATCTGAGGATTGCCAAGAAAAGAGAGTTTGTTAAGCACCCTGAGAGCTGGGCATTAAAGAAAGTTAAGTTATTGTTCTCGGATCCACTGCAGAGATGAATATTTATGGCTCAATCTAGTTTTCCAGAGTCTCATCATTTCCTATGTCAGCTGTATTTTATAGAAATGTTCACAGGGAAGGAATTGACTTTTGTCCTGGACCCAAACCAAACAAGCTCAAGCAGTGATTATTTGGGTTTTGAAACAGTGGGATAATTTAATCTCAACATCTATCGATCTCCTCCTGCACTGCAATCCTATGGTTAAACATCTGCAAGGCAATTAATAGCCTAGAGTACAAATTCGTTACAGAGTTATCAATAGGTACTGAGTTTTAGACTGAGAAAAAGAATGTTTTATAATCTGCTTACTTTGGAGTAAGAAAAGAAAAAAGATTCAACTTCACACAGCTAAAGACACATCTTGGGCCATGAGGGAACTGCTCCCTGTTGTTGGCAAGGTTTGGAAGGCAGCTCCATTTCAAGCCACATGGTTCCCAGTTTCGGACAGATGTGGGTAAATCTTTCAGGAAAATAGCTGGCATTTCCCCCCCACAATCAGATTTTGAAATAATAATTTAAAAAAATAGTTAAAACTTGGGGAAAACAGTGGCAAAGTCTGATGTTGCTGACCCTGATCCCTTCCCTGGCCTTTAGCTGGGGATGAGTTTCCTGGTCCTTCCCTGGTTGTGCTCCCTCCTGGAGGCAGCTGCCTTGGGTGGTGAGCAAAGTGATTCCCATACCAGTTAATTAATTGGTGCAATCTGTTAATGAGGTTTATAATGTACTTTGTGGGCCATCTGGACAAAAGATGATTTCGAGGATGGCTGCAACACGTCCCTGCCTTTTATTGACTGTAATGGTTAAATATGGACTAACTGGGGGGGACACACAAACCCGTCAGAAAGAGCTGGGCTCTCACTGGTGGATTTACCATCGATGAGTAGGAACTGCAGCTAACAGGGAAATCTAGGCCTCTCTGAGCAGGGTGGGGGGAATTAATCCATGCTGAGCAGCGAGGCAGGCCAGACCCTGCAGTGGGCCAAGGGCAAAGCTCAGGGAGCTCAGAGAGGGATGCTGAGATGCAGGGTGGCAGCAGGACTGCTCCACCTGGCTTCAGGCACAGCAGATGCTTTACAGTCCTCCCCCTCAGCAGCTCCTCAGGATCCCCCTGCCAAAATCTGGCCCATACTTCATTGCTGTGGTTGGAAACCTAAAGGCAGAGGGTCGTCAGTTGTTTTGAGCATTGCAATGCAGAAATACGATAACCACCAGGTGCCTGGGATATTATTTAAATGTACACAACAAATATTACAGAGTGGGGGTGTAGAAAAAAAACCAAGGAGAGATAGACCCAGGCAAACCCAGAGAAATGTCTTCTCTCTGCCCTTGTCTCAGCCCCCAAATAAAGTGATGTTCATCTCATCCCCGTTTGTCTGAGCTCATTTCCCTCGCAAGGAAATAAAAAGTGCTCAGCTCTAACATATGCAGCAGGGAGATACGTGAGTGTCTGGAAGGGAATCAGCTCAGTCAATCATGTGCAATGCAAACCCTTTGTGAAAACACCCTGGATCCACTTTGCAAAATGACTCCGATAAATGACAAAACAATATGCATGCACTCTTAAGGAAGTAAGAGATTAAACAAAGACCTAGAGCTTATAATCATTGCTGCAGTGGGGCAGGAATCATTTACGGTAAAAGACACCTGCCTGATGTGTCATTCAGCAGTTTTGCAAGTTTTCCCATTTCCCTTTCCTAGCCAATGCTTCAAATTTGTCTGTAATTAGAATAATTTGAAAACAAAAACTGGGGCCCTTCTGTGTAAATCCTCTTCCACTTACCAGTGCCCAGACCTGCATCCATAGCCCATTTGAGCAGAAATGGCTGCAGAATGATGACCACCCGAATTAACAACTATTTATGATAGCTGTTACCCAAAACCCCCTGAGCTGAGCAACCTGGCGTCCACCAGAAGACACCCCTGCTTAGGACTTAGATTTAAAAGTTGTTCGGTTTGGATTTTTAATGTCAATATACACCCCTGCAGAGGAGAAGACTCAGTAGCCTGCTGTCAGATTGGGTGTGGGAACGGGTATTTGTCAGCAATAGGAGCATTGACCCACCCGACCCATGGTCCTGAAGCCTTTGGATCTGTGAGTGTCCTGCTTCTGGGGGCTCTTTCCCTCCAGGAACATCAGCTGTGTGACAAACCAGCACCTGCAAGGACTCCAGCAAACACGAGTGTTTCTGCACCCCTCAGGCTCTGCCTCTGCCTGCCCTCACTCACCAGTTGTTCCCAGTCTCCACCACACAGACTTTTGTTCAGCCCGTGAATGAAGAGCTGCAAATACAAGGGGCCTTACACACAGCTCATTATCAAGAATGCCTGTTTTGGTACCTCTAATTCTCACCAGGCTTCCCCTTAAAGCAATAGGGATGCTTAAGAGGGGGCTTGATGATTCTTCGAGGGGTCAAGCCATTGGAAATGAGCCCCCCTGCCCGTGAAAGCAGCACTTCCAGCCTCTTCCCACTGCGCTGAGGATGAACAGTGTTTTATTTATAGGCAAGGCACAAAGCTGAAGGCCCAGGATGAGAGCTGCCAGCTCCAGAGACAGAAATAATATCTGTGATTGACCTAAATGTCCAAGGCAACCGCTGACAGCCTAAACACAGCACAGGAGCAGAGCCCTTAACGAATAAATGGAAGGAAATTTATACCCAAGGCTGCAAGAGAAGTCCTTGGGAAATAAATCCCCTCAGCCTTTCAGCAGCAATTGCTGGAGGTAGATGACCAGATCTCATCCTGCTGTTACACCGACCTCCCTGAGCACGGCAGAGCTTCCAGACCAAAGCCTCTGACCTGACAATTTGCAAACACCAGAAGAGATCCTGCACTGGCATTCGAGTTCTTAAATTTTGCATGGGCCAGCGTGTGCTCAGAAATATCCTGGGACACAGCACTGGGAGGCTGTGATCCTGCAGGGTGGCCCCAGCAGCCAGGGACAGTACAATGGGGAGCTGCCATCAGCCAGGGGAGTCCTAAGCTCAGCAAACAGCCTCTGGTGACTGACAGGTGATGCCTGAGCATTTGATGCCTCAAAAACCTGATGCATCAAGGTGAGAGCCAAACACTGCTGGAAGGATCTTTCTAGAGGTAATTTAGCCCACAGCAATGCAGATCTGGGGATGGCTGGGACTTTCCAGACTCACAGAACAACCCTGGAGGTCATTTATTTCCCATATCCCATCCTCAACCCTAGAGTCCTTCCCCACGCTTGACAAAAAGCAGCTCACCCCCTGACACCCCCCAGCAGAGCAGCCAGAGAGCTTTGCTGCAGCTGTGAGGTGGAAAAGACCCTGGGGCTGAACAGGGACGCTCAGACTGAAATATAACCTTGGCTAAGACCTGCTGCAGCATCCTGGGCATGGAGAGCTGCAGGAAACACAAATCCTTCTCAGAGCACCTGGAAACGTGGCAGCTCTCATGGTCTGTGCTACCAGATGGAGCTGGTAGGTGTCACTAGCAATAAGCACAACTGAAAAAAGAAGAGCAGGAATGTTCAGTTCAGATTTCCCATCAAGCCTTCTCTGCTGGGTCGGGGTGTGCATTTTTGGCACAGCACAATACCGGGGGAAACACAGATGTTGCACCAGCCAGGTTGGGCTCATGATTTAGCAACAGCCAGAGCACTGTGGTGTCTTCTCTCTCCTAGTAAAGTTACTGTCCAGAGATGGTATTTGCTGGTTGTTGAGAGCTCAGTTAAAAGTAAAGGACAGTGGGAATGGGGTCTGGTCACCAGCATTAGCCCAGGATAAGCAGATGTAACAGCTGTCTTGCAAACTTTGCAGCAAAATGAGAGCGGCTGCTGACAGAGTAGCTGAGACGGATGCTCTCTAATCCAGCCCAGCCTGAGCTCAGAGGAGCTGGCCCATGGCCTGACAGTCACTTCCAGCTGGTCTTAGTCCACCCCACTTGGCCATGAAGGGGGTCCTGCCTCCACTGTCATAGCTGACCCCTTCTTTCTATCAATACCAGAAATCTGATCTGGCTGAAAGGTCTCATCTGACCTCCTTTTCTCCTCCAAAAATGACAATTTCCTGCTAGATCCATGAACAGTATCCCAGAATCACAGATTACTCTGAGTTGGAAGGGACCCAGAAGGATAATCGAGTTCAACCCTTAAATGAAGGCAGCTCCCTGCTCTGTACCCTAATTGCTGCTGCCAGTGATGAGGAGGGGCAGGAACAGGGGTGCAGCCAAGGGAATCCTTCCCACATCAGCACAGGCTTCTTCCCACCTCAGTGCAGCCTTCACTCCTGGCAGGAGCATCGTCTTTCTCAGCGCCCTGCTGAAAACTGATGGGATAATGCAGTTCATGGCTGTGCTGAGGGATTCTAGAGCTGGGGCAAGGGGGCATGGGTGGCTTTCCTGCTGTCCCTTGCCATGGACATCTACCGAGGAAAACCCCAGCCCTGGGCACCACAGCATCCGTCTGGTCTTTTTTATTCCAGTTTTTTCCCCCTTTGCCATCTCACAAGCTTGGACTTCTGGAGCCTGTGCTTTGAGCCGTGGTTATTGCACACAACTTCCCCCTCAACCGCTCTGACAAGTAATAGAATTATCCTCCTTCCCCAGCTCATCGGCCGGGAGCTCTCCGGCTTTAATGCAGCGATAAATTTTTGCTCCATGGAAGGAGAAGGGCAAGAAAGGGGGAGACGGAGCAGTGTAGCCACAAACAGGGAGCTGATAAATGCTAATGAATTTATAGGGATTACAGCAATCCTTCAGCCAAAGCCAGGGACCCACATAGCTACACAGACCCGTGTGATCTGCCTGCAAGAAATCACTCAAAAGACAGGCAATTCACCCTTCTGCTCTAATTAACTATGGCTGGGAGCAGCAGCAAGAAGACAGGGCACATATTTCACTCGGCTGCAGGTGGAAAGATGTGCTGTGACCCCGACGTGCTCTGACCCCAATGTGCTGTGACCCCAATATGCTGCAACCCCCCACCAGCTTGAAACCCAGGGATCATTTTGCCCCGGCCAGGCTGAGCCCTCTACCCCAGGGATGATGCTGGGGGGCAGCAGGGGCTGGGAGAGGGGATGCTGGTGGCCGTAGGCTCCCAGTTATGACGGTCAGGCCTAGGAATTAATCTGATGGGATGCAGCGGGTCCTGCTCCGCAGACAACAGGATTTTGCTTTCGAGAGGATGCGGGCAAAAAGGCTGCGGCTCTGCCCGCTGTTCGCATGGATTTGGGCAGCAGATGGAGCTCGCTCCGCTGGTATGAGCAGCTCCTCGCATTTCCTCACCTGGAGCTGGGATTTGCCCGCTCTGAGGCTGTGGGTACCCTGCACCCTGACGAGCCGAGGGCTGCCAGCTCAGCCACGGCTGGGGCAGGTGAGCAACACCTGCTGCATCTTCTCACTTTGGGTAAATCCCGACCATCTCCGTTTTTGCCATGTTTCTTGCGATGCAGTTGTGCTGCCTACTAAGACTGGAGAATCCCTGCCCAGCTAAGGAAGACCTCAAGGAGATTTGGCTACCAAAATACCTGGCCTAAATGGCAAGCTTGAGCTCAGCAGGTCAAAAGCCAAGCTCCAAATGGTCCCAAGGAAGTGTCTCACCTGACAGAGGCACTCTGGTCCTCTGGCCACCTCTCGAGGACAGGAAAGCTGCGGCCATGAGTGACAGATGTGGCAGTGCTGGAGGAGCCCTGGCCTTCTCCTTTGGCCATGATTTCACTTTACCAGCACTGGGGTTTTGAATCTAATAACTTTTTTGTTTGTCAGGTAATCACAGAACGCCTTGAGGTTAAAGGGTAAGTTAATCTGTTATTTTGTCTTTCAGTACATTGAAAGGCTTTTTTTTTCTTTTTATTTTCACACATTTGCATTTACTTCAAGGTGCAAGAAGCACAAAGCCTTATCTCTTTTTTTTCTCTTCAACTTTGCTGGTTTTGTTTGGGATAGAATTCATTTTCTTCCAAGTAGTTCGGATGGTGCTCTGCTGTGGATTTGTGACCAGCACTGTGGTGATCTGGGGAGGTTGTAGCTATTGCTGAGCAGGGCTTACACAGAGACAAGGACTTTTCTGCTCCTCACACCTCCTTGTGACGAGGCTGGGGGTGCACAAGCACTTGGGAGGGGCCACAGCCAGGACAGCTGACCGCAGTGACCACAGGGGTAACCCAGACCATGTGATGTTGTGCTCAGCAATAAAAGGAGTGTGAAGAAGGAGGAAAGAGCGATGTTTGGAGTGATGGTGTTTGTCTTCCCAAGCCACTTTCACACACAATGGAGCCCAGCTGTCCTGGGGATGTCTCAGCACCTGCCTGCCCATGGGAAGTAGCAAATTCATTCCTTATTTTGGTTTACCTGTGCACACAGCTTTTGCTGTTAAAATGTCTTTATCTCAACCCATGAGTTTCCTCACTTTCACCCTTCCAGTTCTCTGTCCCCCATCCCACTGGGCGGTAGTGACCGAGTGGCTCTGTGGGGCTGAGCTGCCCACTGGGGTTAACCCACAACAGTACCTCACATCCCTGGGGAAAAACCCAACCTCCATTCACATTATTTTCAGTGTTCCTGAGCCTGCAGTTGAGTTTCTCCCACCCCTACCCACCCACAAACACCTGCATCCAGAATTCCAGGGGAGCTGCTCCTGAGAGCTGCGCTCCTCCAAGCTCAGGCACGGTTTCGTGGCAGTCCCTGGAAGACGCGGTAGATGGCACTCCGGATACGATATTCCGGGCTTAAAACTTCACTCCTGAAGTTGAGCTAAAATTAAAAACCTGGAAAAGTTCAGGAGAGCTTTAAGCCTCTTAATTTAAATACAGATGCTGAACGTCTGGAAGAAATTCCTGACACTGGAAGCTGCTTTTCCCACCTTGTTCAATAAGAAAGGTGCCATCCCCGAGTTATCAGCACAGGTTGAGTGTGGGATCCCTGAAGCAGCAGGTAACCAAACAGAGAGATTTGGGGGGAGGCAGGTGGAGAAGAGGGCATGGCTGATTTCATTATCACTAATAAGAATGAATCCTCTTCTCAAAAAAATTCTCACCACAAGAAAGACCTGCTATAAAGCTGGGTGGAGAAATGGCATTGGATGTGGGCGCTTTTCTGGTGGGTTTCAGTGGTGCCTTGGCTTCGGAGAGGTGCCACATCCCTGACCCATTTTCTTGCCTGGTTGCAGGAGTCTTCTGAACACCTCAGCCCCATACAGCCACTGAGGCTCTGCTCTGTCCCACTGTGGAAATGCAGTAGGAGGCACTGCTGGTGATAGAGGTTTGACAAAAAGTAGGCAAATTATGTCTAATTGATTCTTAAATCCTGCTGGGCAGCTGGGTGGATCGAATGAGTGTACAGAGTCATCTCAGGTATTGAAACAGCAGGACACAAATTCACTTGAATCGGGGTGTAGCTGTTGACTCCAGCAAGAAACTGTTCCCATTGCAAGTGCTTCTCTAGATAGCCTAATTTTTACTGAATTTCCACCTTTTTTCTCAGGAAGCGCAGCGATCTTCGTGTGTGTCCTACAGTGTAGGTCAAAACACTCTGTCCTGTATTTCTGGGATACAAGAGTTAAAACTGCTTATAGATAGTCCTTAAAATGTGACACTTGAGGATTTTTTTAAAGCAAATAATCTGTTTTTAAGTAAAACAAAAGGCAACTATATTTTTTAGTCTGTTACTAAACTCTTTCATCTCAGGGGGAAAAAAGACGAGAAAAATACTACTATCCTTGTAGCATATTGACTTATTTCTCCATATTCATTTAGCCTTTCTCTTGTTTGGTGTAACTATAAAATGATAAATACATAAGGCAAAAGGCATAAAATCATCTGATACTAAACTAAGGTCCTCTGGAGGTGAATTTTTCCCAGGTAAAGTCCTCCAGGAAGCAAGACAGGGAAAAGTCTCTTTGACTGTGAAGGCTCTCACTTGTTCCTCCCTCAAGCTGTGTTTCGGGAACATTTTCAGCAATGTCTGGTCTGAGATAGCTTTGAGGTTAGAGGCACCCAAATCCCACTGAACAGCCATGAGGAAAAAACCCACGGGGATAGTTTCTTTGTGGATAAGCAATATCCTGTTTGGGGCAGCTTTCCCTGGGCTGTAGCAGAGGAGGAGAGATGCTGAGAAACCACAGGACTTGCATGTTGACACCTTTCCTAGCATCGATGTCTTCAATGCCTCAACCAGCTGAGACCTTCATGCACACGGTTTTCACGGACTTGTCCAGCAGAACATTCATTGATGCCTTTTTGTGGGGTACACCAAGAAAAAAATCCACATTTCTGCATCTCCATCCTAAACACGAGCGGAGAAGTCGCAGAGAGAACACAGCAGCAGCCTCGCTGCAAAGGTTGTGTACAACCTTCAGGTCTGTGCGTGCCTTAGCAGGTCTGAGGGAGGCTGGGTTATAAATGCCTGCTCCTCACAACACCCCTCTGTGCATGTCAGCGGCAAAGGCAAGAACAGGACATTTTATATTCTCCAGGTTACGTCCTACTTCAGCCAGCCAGGTGCGAGAAACCTGATATTAAGTAAGCTGGGGAACTTGTGTTCCTTTCCTAATGGGAGTCTGGCTGTCATTAATCCTTTCCTGAGATGTGTGTTTCCAGAAGAAGGCATGTGCAATCAGCAAGACTGATGTGCTGGTTTTTGGATGAGCTATGTTCAGTTGCCATGGTGTGGAAGGCCTTGCTGGGTTAATTCACTCCGCAGAGCCAGAGCGAGGAGCCATCCCCAGCTCAGAGGTTGTGTGGGGAAGGCAGCATTCCCTCATCCTTTGTCTGGGGGATGGAGGCACAGGCAGATAAGGTGACTGCCCAAAAATGCTGTGCTGCAGCGGGCTCTTCAGTGGCACTACGTGGAGATGTCCCACTGTCTGATTCGTTTCTGATACGTAGGTTTTAGAAAATGAAGATCCCCAGAAGGAAGAAGTGAATATGATTGGGAATTTCCCCCCTACTGGGCAAAACTCACAGTGAAATTCTTCCTGTGGGTGGTCAGGACAAGAAGAGCCAGGCAATGTGTGATGAGGGATGGGACTGTGGTTTATTGCTGACCTCGTGCTGTATCCCATTGTCCCAGGACAACCCAAGCAGGGTTTGCACCCATGCATGGCCTGGCACAAACCCACCAGGTCCCTCTGTGCACCTGCACAGCACCCTGCACCTTTGTCCCTCTCCTGCCACATCTCTGGAGAGCAGTTCAGCTCTTCCAGCTGGAGTGAAGGATGCTGCTGGAAATCCAGAGGGAAAAGGGGTGTCCTGCCTCTCCCAGCAGTCACTCAGGTGGTCCCCCCCAGGCTGCATCCATGTAGGATCCCAAATCTCACATTTGGCCATGGTGGTGAGCCTGCTGCCACAGGCAAGGTCAGAGGGGAGGCAGGTAGCTTCCCTCCTATTTTCTTGCTGAGCCTTGATTTACTGACAACAGGCTGTGGTTGTTTTTGGAGGAAAAAGGGTCATTTTGCTGAAGACAGAACTGTCCACAGGGATGCAAGCTCTCCGAGACCAGCCTAGCTGGAAAAGAGGGCTCCCACCTGAGTGGGAGGAGGGCAATAACTGGATTGGGATCTGCCTGGGAGCACGGGGCACTTTGTGAGGTGGCAGCAAGAGCTGGAGATGGTCCTGGGTGCTGCTCAGTGGGCGTCTCTGCTTTTTTCCCGTATAAAACCGCGGAGTCCTGGAGAACACAGGTATCTTTCAAAGCGCAGAAAGATTTGCGGTGGCAGAAATCTGCTTCACATCCCTTTTATACACATCAGCCTTCTCACAGGGGTTGTTAAGACCTCCCAAAAGCTTCTGTACAGCAGAGTAGCTGCTGAAAAAGCGCCGATATCCAGGAGGGTGACATTTGCACTGAGATGTGCTTACCTCTTCATTGTGTACCAGAGCAGAGAATAACTGAATCAAACCCACAGCAAAATTCCCACTCCCAGGTACACCGTGATCAAGGGGAATTCAGGGGATTGCTGCACTTCAAATGAGACAACAAACCTGCATATCCCACATAAAGGTCCCGAATACAAACACAATAATTTGCTGAAATTCTCCTCCAGCACTCTCGTGTTTCAGCCACCGCACGAGCAAATATTTAACAAGTCCGGGGGGAAAAAAAAAAAAGACAAGAAAAATTAATAGGATTTAAAAAACATCTTCTAAGTACTTAAAGAGCAGCTTACAATCAATTAAAGACCTCATAAACACGAGAACATAAACAACATCAAAAATTTTCTGCATATTATAAAATGATTTGCCATAGAGTGGCTTGCGTGAAGAGATTAGATATGCTTTGCAGCATAAAACATTATTCTGTAAAGGCATTATGTTTCAGCAAATACACCACGCTAATTGTATTAGAGGAAGTTCAGGTGAAGCATAATTCCTGGATTAGAAAATTGAAGACACAGGTTAAACAATATGTGTTGGTCAGGCTGCTTGAAATTTGCTGGCAGGTCTGAAAATGGGATTTTAAAATTTTTTTTAACATTGATTGAATTACTGATATTTTTTTGGTAGTCTCTAAGGTTTTTTTTTTAAGGGTACTAAAATTTTGAGCCAATATAATGGAATATATCATGCACATGAAAGCAGAAAAAAAAAATTTTGTTCTTATTTCAGCTATTTAAACAAGCCTACTAATTATAGAGTTGGAAACGATTCCTAACATTGCTGTTATTCTAAGAACATTTTCCCACTGGCAAACTCTTTTAATCTACTAAATTATTTCTCAGATCTGAAAATAATTAACACTTTCTACAGCGGACTTCTGTGGAACACAAGCACTACAACCATCCAGAACACATTTTTGGCCAACAATGGATACGATCCACGGCTCGGTGCTGGGGCTGGGCTGTGCATCGCCAGTGTCAGTGAATTTTTCAAGCAGTGGTGTGTGGCATGTCACACATGTGTGCAGAGCAGGTGTTTGCATGTGCTGGCACTCACCCTTAGCGCTTCTACATGAGCCAGCCTTAGCAAATTACTTTTTAAACAAAACCTCATCTTCATCTGCCCACCTATGGCCAAACTTCATCTCAAACTTTCTCGGGTGGAAAAGGAATAAAAATCTACGGGGTGAAATAATTTCTTTTTGTTAAGTTATGAACACTGACTGCAGGAGCTGTGGGATAAAAAGAAATTCATTAGGGTTCCCTCGCCCCTATTTTTTGACGAGGAGCGCAAGCACAAAGACAACTCCTCCCTGCAAAAAATTCCCAGACTTTGTCTCGTCAAAATGATCCTGAGCTGGTTTTGTATGACAGGAACCCACAATAAATAAACAAAAAGATCAAACACAAGAAAGAGAAGAAAAATGGCAGTCACCCTGGGAGGAAGCTTCCTAGCGTATGATAAATTGGAAAATGGACATACAGAACATGCTGACATACATTTTTAATGGCCCAATTGCTCAATTAATTCTTTCCCTTTTCCCTTTTTAATGTGAAAATCGTCATAATTCCTCCCAGATTAGTATAGATACAGGCCGACAGTCTCTCCTGCTCAAGGTATTTGCAGGACATAATTCATTCATAAAGCCGTAATGCACTCATCTATCATCCAAAATATTTCTTTTTTTTTCTTTCTTTTTTTTTTTTTTCCCTTTTCCTTTCCCTCTCTCCCATTTGTGCTTGGGGCTCTCGCTGAGTCTCTGGGCACTGATGTATTAGCTGGCATATGCAAGCTATGAATTATCAACTGAAAGGAGTCAATTATCCACTCTAAAAATGAGTGTCTGGGCACCAATAGCCTGAGGGGCCTTTTTTGTATTTACGAAATGATTTCATGGCAAGTAGAGGTGTGTGTGGAAGGGGGATTGAGGGGCGGGGGGAGAAAGGAAAGGCTTTTTTTTTTTTCCCTTTCCTTTTTTTTCCTTGTGTCCACCCTGAGAAAAAAAATTAAAATGAAATAAAAGGAACATTTTGAACTTTTAATGCAGTAATCCATTTTTATACACGGTGACTTTCAGGAGCGATTTCAGCCGGCTGGGAAGGAGCCTCGCCTGGTGGCCATGTTGCCTGGGCTTCTCCTCCTCTATCTGGTCTCAGCTAAGCCTTCAATCAAACCCGGAGCCCTGGCTGACTTCAGCTGCTAATAGACTGGATAGGAAATGGGATATTGGATAGTTTCTTGGTCCCCAGTCTCTGGCCGCGTGCCTTGTCATCTCCGCAGACATTGATTTCTCCCTCTCTCCCCTCCCGCCCCCTGCTCTGCTCAGGGGCTGCGGCCCACCAAGAGGCAACCGCGCGTCGGCAAACCTTGCGCTGAGTTATGCTTAGGGAAATGAGGTCATTAGATGGAATTACAGCGGGTTTTGATAGCTCGGTAATAGGTTTTAATGATGGAATTTAACATAGGACCCCCACTAGGGACAAGGCTGATATACATCCAGACAGGTCACTTAATAAACCTCCACTCAGCACTTGAGTTGAGGAATTTAGGAGGCTCTGAAAACACAGCCCTTCTTAACCAAGCCAATATATCACTGGCAAGGAGTCTCTTTGGAAGGCTTTTTATTATTATTTTTGAGGGGTTTGATCGACTTAAAACATGACGTTCCTTTAAATATGCACATTTATTTCGCCAGACGCATTTTTGAGGAGGATTCTTTGAGGCAGCAGATGTTTTCCTTAGATGTGAACAGACTGTTGTGCTCTTGGATGCTAAAGAGCCCATCTGATGGTGTGGTAAATTGTTTGGAAGTTTGAAGAGCTTAGCCGGCCTTTTATGTATTTGTTACTGACAGGTAAATTGCAGGTTAAGTGCAAAAGCAGCATTAGCTGAGGAGTCCTGGCTTCCACAAATCTACCTTGGCCTCTAATCTGAATACAAAAGGAAGGAAGGAATTAAATTTGACCCCTCGAATATGCTGTTTGCTCAATCCTAGACTTACTTAGTAAGCTCCTTTAAGGTGCTTTCTGTTTGTTCTGGCCTCATCTCAAGCAGGTACAAGAATGCCCACAAAAGAGGACACTTCACAGGTAGCAGAGTGGATCAAAGGCAGAGCCACTGCATTGTGTGTCCCGACAATGCCAAAGGGGCAGGCTTGAGGCTCTCCTGGAGGACAGTTCATTCAATTTGCTCTCCAAAGGCTGTAATGCCACGGTGGCTGCTGCAGGTCTGTGTGCTCCCCGAGAGCCACCAAACCTCATGGAATCACAGAACGGTTTGTGTTGGAAGGGACATTAAACATCACCTCGTTCCAACCCCCCCACCACAGGCAGGGACACCTTCCACTAGTCCAGGTTGCTCAAGACCCATCCGACCTGGCCTTAAACACTTCCAGGGATGATGCAGCCACAACTTCTCCAGGCAACCTGTGCCAGGGCCTCATCACCCTCACAGCCAAGATTTTCTTCCTAACCAAAGGGAGCAGAGGGTGCAGCTGTTGAGCCATGGCAATGACAGACTTATGGATTGGTCTTTCCTTGTTTGTTTTTGAACCCGAGCCGCAAACCCCTGGTCAGCTGCAAAGTCCTCCACACACTGCAAAGGGGGGTGGTCTCTAAACAGGAGAGCTGAGAAGAAAGGGTTTGGTAACTGGAGACAGTCTGCTGGGACAAAAAAGATGGAGGTTTTATTGACTGCTCCACAGGCACCTTCGTCTATTATGGATTGCTCTCCTGAGAAATACCTTTGGAAAGCAACAAGGTGATCTCCCTATATGATCTTCGTATTTTATGGAAAATGAGAGAGGCTGCTCCAGAAGGTACTCTAGAGCCAAAGTAAATATCTGTGCATCCGTGTCAATGAGAAATGTGTCCTTCATGGTGTTTGATGTCCAATTTAAACTAATTCCAAGGCTTCCTTGACAACCAAGGAGAATGGTTTGATGAAAACTGTGGTGAACTGATCCAAACTCACCTCGAAGAGTGTCCACACTTCACTAGTGGAAAACTGGTTTATGGTTAGCTCCCAATGGGTCCCACCACTCAGAAACATAATCTTCTTGATTACTTGCCTAGCAGTGCTCCCGACTCCCAAAGGCAGCTCAAGAGTCTTATTTAATAGCTGTGTTACAAGCAGGTCAAACACTCAAATATCTTCTGGGGGCACCAGCCTGGAGAGCCCAGGCCAAGAAGCTGTGGTGCTTCCCCTCAGCATGTTGCAGGTTGGTGCAGCAGAGGTGCAGATCTCAAAACAGTTCCTCAGAAGAGAGGCTGCCAAGCGCTCCTCACGGGCAGTCAGCGGATCCAGGAGCAAGAGACCAGGACTGTCCTCACTGCTCCTCTCCAGCCGTCAGTAATCCCAACCACGAGAGAATGACGAGTGCTTTCACAGGCGTTTTGAATTAACCAAATTTGGCTTTGTCTCTCTCGTTGTTACCACCTGCTAGCAACCCTTCCCCCCCTCCAACCACAGAGACTCTGATCTTCCCTGTAGTTTAACCTTTTTCTTCTTATTTCTTTTCCCGCTTTTCTCGAACAAAGGTGTCATAAGTGATTTGCCAGCTCAGATGATATTTGCTCCAAGTCTGAACTATGTGGGCTGTGGAAAGCTGTCTGTTTAATTTTGAAATCCCTGATGAAGCTAAGAAACAAGGCCTGGAACAAAGAAGAAACTGCCACTTTTTGGCAAGAGTGTGCTGATTTACAAAGGGCATCCTTCAATTATTTAAGGAGCAGTCAGCAGTGCCATAACTTTAAGTATGAATCAAGTGGCATGACTGAAAAATTTGTCACAGTGTGTTAGATCAATGGTAATTACCTTACTGACATGAGTACTGTTATTATTTTACAGGGCTGCAAACAGGATCATGGACGTGAGGAAACACAAACTGCACTGTGATCAATACTCTCTGAAATATGACTCTCCGCGGCCCAAAATGGAGTTTTCGAGCCAGGCAAACCATTATAGCCTGATTCTCTCTCCCCGCCTTTAGATGGATACCCTGAAGTAAAACACAGCAGCAATTGGTCAACTTGTTTCTGGCTTTGAACAGGCAAATAGTCACTTATTATTTTTAAGGACAACTGTGTGCAAATAAAAAGTCTGTGCAGCCAAACTCTGGGTGAGAAGAGAGCTATGGAGGGGGCGTGGGGAAGGAGGGCTCTGGCTCATGCTGTGCCTGTTGTTTAAAACCCAGGACTAATCTCTCTGCTGCAGCACACGTTTGGCATCAAAGGTTCTCAGGTTCTCCCCCACCTGTGGTTTCAAAGGGTCGTGAGACTCCTTATCACTTGGCATCACAGTTGGGACTTAGGGGCTGTGAAAGGTTTTCTGTGTTTCCTCTCTGACAGCAACACATGACAAGAGTGTCACACACGTGTGCCATGCCCAGTGGTGCAGAGGGTCACGCTCCTTGCTGCAGTGTTTGGTGGAATGCCCGTGGCCAAGCTGGGCACAGAGTGGGACATGGACAAGAGCCATGGCTGGCTGAAAAGAGGCAGCAGAGAGTGGAGGTAGGATCTGAAGCTGTCACCTCTCCGCAACCAGGCCACTAAGGGCTGCATTTCCACCGATTGAGGACACTGTGCCTGGAATATCTAAAATCATGTACATGGCACAGCCACCTGCCACACAAAGCGAGTACAGGACCGTCATGTACCACCCCAGGAACACGCTCGGACTCTGGAGTTTATCTGGGATATTCTCTCCAGGCAAATTCTAGTAGTAGGGATGAACTAGCCAAGCCTGTGCGAGAACTTGCCCAGCAGATGCGAAGGAGACGAAGAGGGATCGACTAGAGACAAAATGGACACGCACCAAGGCAAGGGGATGGCTGTGCAAAGGCAGCTCCAGGGAGGAGAAGGGGTTAAATGAAAGGAAGGAAGAGATTTGCTTGACCTCTGAAGAATGAGTCGTTCTTCATCACCCTGAAAGGAGCTTGCAGAGCGCTGAGCTCTGGAGGTGAGATGGGGAATATGACTTTGGCCATACTGGGCCCACGGCAGCTGGAAAACAGCCCAAATGCTGTGACAAGGCACTCCCAGAGAGAGGAGAGAACAACCGAGACCAATGGCAGATCAGAGCTGAACAGGTGACGTGAAAATCAAACACCTGGAGATAGCCAAGTGCCTATGAAGCACTCTTTGTGAAGGGCTGGAGGAAGGGAAGGCCGGTGGTGCAGGTCACCCACAGAACAGCGGAATGTTGCATCTAATCCAGGGCTTTGAAGAGCAATCCTTACGCTAAAACATGAGCACATGGGAGTCTGATAAAAAATAAAAATGCAATACCCCCAGCTTCAGTGCTTTTTACAAATCAAAGAGTAAACCAATGAAGGACACAAGGAGAGACTTGTTCTCATGCTGCCCAACATCTTAAAGGTCACTTATCAGGAAACAAAAAAATGAGAAAATAGAGAGGGTTGCTTGGGACTATCTGAATTTCTGGCATTCTTTTTGTTCTTTGGATGCTGTTAGGAAATCTTGGTCCTTATAGCAGGGAGACTAGAGCATATCCTTGGGTTATTCAGTGTTGCTTTGTCATCTTCTTTTCTTGTTAAATTCCAGAGTTCCGTAAGGAAAGAACTGGGTACAGGAAAGTTTCATCCCATGAATGTTTTATCCATTTTTCTGTGTATGTGTTGAGAGGATGAAACAGTTGAATGGCACATGATGCCAGGACACTGCCTGATGAGAAACAAATATTGAGTGCAGTAGGAAGCAGCAAAAATGAGCAGTGCCTCTTGTGAGGTGAATAGTTCAGAAGTGGCTATGTATTATTTTGGAAAGGGTCGCAAATTAAGGTGTAAATTCATGTACACCTTAAGTTGTGACCTCATAAAAATGATCAATGGTTAATGGTGCAGATAACAGGATTCATAAGGGAAATTTATTGGCCACTTCTGTGAAATAAATATATTTATACCATACCAGTGGGAAATAAAAACACATCAATAAATCATATAATATCTACAACTATACTAATAGCATGAGTAGCTGTTATAACCAACATTTTTAGACCTGCAGACACCCCCTCTGGCATGGTACAAATATAATACATGTTAGCAGCAAAATGTGGTTCAGTAAGAGACAGACATGTATATCTCACTTGTGAGTTATCTAGGCAGGCACCCCTCATGAATTATGGCCCCTCCTCAAAATATGAGCCGTAGAACAGCAAAATAGATACTCCACAACCACATAAAATGCATCAAAAAGCACAGTGGCAGAACAGGCTTGTAATCAGAGAATCATCGAATATCTCGAGTTGGAAGGCATCCGTAAGGATCATCGGAGTCCAACTCCCGTCAAGTCCAACAGTTGTGCTTATCTCTTCAAAGCAAGGTGATCTCTCCCCCTGCTTGCTCCAAGCAGGAACAGATCTGGGCAACAATACCCATTTCACTGCTGGGTTTGTATTCTTTTGTTTTTTCAGCTGACTTACCAACGAGGATAAAATTCAAGGTGGAATCTTGCATGCTGTCCTACAAAAACACGCCCTGGCTGTGTAGGACTCTCCTGTGGTGTCAGGGAGTAGAAGTTCATATTCCCTGGGAGTCCTCAAACAATTTTCCCATGTTCCAAGGAGCTGCAAAGTTTGCCTGGCCTCGCCTTTAGCTTTGACAGTCTCCCAAAGGAGATGTTCCCATTACAGGAGCAAACCTGAGCTTGCCCTGGTGGCTGCACCCACAAGCCCCGTTGGCGCTGAAGCCCGGCAAGGGCAGGTTGCACAGTCAAGCCTCCAACACAAACCCCATCCTCTGGTTTCAGGATGCAACTTCAGTTTCTTCATGGCTTGTCTACAGAGCCTTCATGAGGTTCCCACCTCGCCTTAAAGCTCCCGAACCTCAACTCAACCTTGTTTCATCGTAGTTTGCTGGCTCGGACCTCTCAGCCAAAAGGTAAAAATGTGCAATACCACGTGGCTCCCACGAGGCACCTCCTAAGCAAAACTCCACTGAAATCCATGCCAAAAAAAAAAAAAAAAGTCTTGGCTTCAGCAGCCTCTGGAACAGACACATTTGGAGAGCTCAGGTGTCCGATGCCACATATCTCTCCCCAGCACCAATTCCTTTGGAATCAGATCAAATCAAACACTTCTTAGGGCTATCTGCATTTTCCAGCGAGCATCAGCTTTTGCCATGGTGGCAATAAACTCGTGCTGTAATGTGATGTGTAGCAATATGCTGCATTGGAGACAGGCAGAATTTAAAAAAAACCCCAACAACCCCAAATATAGCCAAAATTGTTGGTTTGTGTGAATTTGGGAGGCAATTATTCAAACACCAGCATGGTTGAGTTTATGAAGGGGAAAAAAAAGTCTGTTTTCCACTAGCAGAGAATAATAAATTGTCCTTGTGGTTTTTTGTGTATTTTCAGCTAAGCTGCCTCCTTTAAAAAAAAGTAGTTATGAATTTGCTTTCCAAATGTATTTTTCATTGTGTATTTTATCATCTCTAGTCCAATAAAATTTTTTTTAGAAACAACACATTATTGTGTCAGAAGGGGAGGAGGATAAGAATACACCAGGGAACCTTTCAAAAATGTTTAAGTATTAATTTATTTCATGATGAATTTTCCACTGTCATTTTCTTAATAGCATGCACATGAAATAATCATGTCTTAAAATGCTCTGTAACTGAAGGACATTTTCATTTCCTGATTACTGAGGGAATCCTTCTTTGAACCTTTATGACTAAATGATGTAAGCACCAGGCTTTCTTTCTTTTTTTTTTCTTCCATCTTTTAATTTATGTATTTCTTCCCTCTGCCAGTCTGTTCAGACAGTTTCATTCAGTGATAATTTTCACACTCGTGGACCTCTCCTTTCAGATGAGAACGAATCCTGGCACGTCCCTCACTCGTACAGAGCGAGGACACGGTGGGAGCTGCCTCCCTTACTGATTGCATTTTGGTTTATGGGGGATTTTGAGGTCACTCACAGGGACAGCTTCAACCACAGGACTTTGGCTGATGTAGACAAAAAGTCTGCCTTGTCCTGATGGGATCTTCATGGTCATCGTGGGAACCTCCATGGAGTTGTATATATCAGGGTCCAGTTTAGGAGTCAGAGCTGGGTCAGAGCCACTTTTCCCAGACTATTTCATTTCTCTGTTGCCCCAGACACCGGCCCAGGTGGCTCTCAGCTAGGCCCAGCACACTAATGGAGCCAAAGACAGGGGCCACTGTGAAGCTCTGAGCTGAAAATGCTGAACACAACCCCCTGAACCATGTCCTCCCTCCCTCTCCAGAGGCTAAGGGCCAAACCCAGAGTCCTGGGAGCCCCTTTGTACCCACAGCTCACCCGGGCTTTGGAAAGTGGATGACCATGGTAACTTCAGGGAGGTGAAACTGAGTCCCCACTCAGCCAGGGGCAGAACTGGAGGTGGCAGGGCTGGTGGAAGGCTTTGCGAGCCCCTAGGCCAGAGGTTTTTCCCAGCCAGATCCCTGCCCGTCTCAAGGCTTGGATCCCATCCCCATCAAGCCCCCCGCACCCTGAATCCACCTCTCCTCCCTCTCCCCTTGCACCAGCGTGAGAGGAGGAAAGACGGGGGGCTGGGGAGGCAGAGGAAGCACCACTTGCCATGAAGAAAAGGAAGATTTATTAGTGTTTATCCAGAAATACCAGCTAGCCTGCTGCTGATTCAACTGAGCCCAGCAGGCTGCAGATTGGGGATTTGCACCGAGCCCGTTCCGTGCCAGGCCATCCATCACGGCCGGGCGGAGCGGAGCCGGGCGGAGCGCGGGGTGGGCGCCCCGGGGGGCTGGCAGGGGCCGGGGGTGGCAGNNCCGCACCGCGCAATCATTTTTCTCTCTTGGACTCGCTGAAGCAAGCGAGACATGTCAGTGCCTGATGAAACCCCATTTTCACTGATTAGCTCCCTTAAAAATATTTCATTTATCAGTGCCAAGATTTAAGTACTTCCCACTTGCAGGCAGCCAAGTGTGTCTTGTTGACTATGTAGCACGGCCATTTACATAGGCAGTGACAACGTTACAGCGGCGCTAATGTCCCCTCTCCCCCCGCTCCCCCTCCGCCTCCCCCCGCAGCATCTCCGGGCCGGCACAGCTTAGACCTGTTTTATTGCAGACCTGTCCTCCTCATCTGTGGGAAGAAGAGAAAACAAGGCGGGAGGGAAGGAGGAGGGGAGGGGGATAAAAAGACATCTCTGATGTGTGCCTCTCTTTGCTACAGGAGTCATTTGCAAAGTCATAAATTTCAATTTCCTCCCCTGTTCTATTATTACCTGGGTCTCAAACAAGTTTTACATTCATTTATTCCCAAATAGAAATGCAATTTCCCCAGCAAATGATACCTAGCTAGAACTCCATTTGTGTTCCACCAAGAAGACTTATTTTCTTCTTCTTTATATTTTTCCCGTTCTTTCCTTTTTTTTTCTTTTAACACCTTCATTTGCATGTCACCCTTTGGGATGGTCCTTTCCAATCTCATCTCCTCCCTCGACGGCACGTAGAGGAGACAAGACATTTCCCTCTCTGTCCCAGCATCTCACCTGACGTTTCCAGTGTTCAGGAGCTTAAAGATGAGATTTGGGATGTACATTTTTGCATGTGAATGACAGAAAAATGGTGGATTTTGGGAGAAATAAATAGAATGAAGGACAGCTGTGTGTCTCAGGGTTGCTAGCAGGGCATGTTAAGTATTTTTGGAAGCCTCATCTCAGGTGGGAGGCAGCTTTTACATCAGGACATCACCTAAACATTTGTACCTAGCCCCCAAATCCAGCAAGAACAATAAAATGGGAAAAATATTTCACACTGTGGAAATGACAAAATTCAGTGTGTTGGGAAAATTGAGCAAGAAGGGGACAAGGTGGATGGTTGTACAAAAATTCCACAGTTTCTGGGAACTGATCCCCTCCACTGGAATAGAATGAGTTTCACATTGGTTTTTGATCCAGCTACAGTTGTTTAAGGACAGGTCAACAGAAATGCAAGATGAAATTTAAAAAGAAGAAAAGCAATATGGCTGTGAAGGGAGAAAGGGTCTGGTAGAACAGGCTCCTTCTTTTGTTTTCTTTGGGCCATGTTCTCATAGCAACAATCATGGCCCAGAGCAGAAATCACAGAGCACTGGGAACTGGTGGTTGAAATGATTAAGGAAAGTATTAACTGTGGGACTGATTAGCTGGACATGAATGGTAGGAACCAGAGAGATGGAGAACCTGCTGGGAACACGGTAAGTGGGTCTCTGCTGGGAACGTCAAGCTTCTTGACTGGAACTTATGCTGAACAGTCTCTGCCTGTCTTGTTGGAAGAAGGAAGTTCGCTGTCTCCAAAATATAATCCCCATGACTCCTTTGAGACTTTGGGGTTCTGGAGGGATTGTTCAAGATCTTGTTAGAGTCCACATCCCAGTCCTGGGCTCTCTTTTGTTCCCCTTCAATAGACCAGTAAGCTCAGCAGTGCACCCTGGACAGCCACACCACCTGCGTGAGGGCTCCTACGGGGTGCAGCATCCAGCTCAGATGATGCTCCAGACCTGCATGAAACAAGTCCCAGTGTGGCAGTTCCTAACTTCACCCTGAGGCAAAAGGTTCCTGGGCTTGATTGAGATGCCACTTACATGACTTTGAAGTTGGAGTCACTCCACTGATGTCAGCACATTAAGCTGGAGTTATTTCAGCACAAACAAAGGCCACATCTGGCTTATTCGGAATATTCCCCGTGGATGAGTGACTTGCTGAGGAAATCTGATTTTCCTGCTAGCGCCAAGGTAGTGGTTTGGCCGTGAATTTGCTTTTGGCTCTGTCTCTGTCTCTGTTTCCTGCTATCCACCAGCTCAGCAAACTTACACAAGAGCAAAACTTGTTTACTGAAGACTTTCCGAAGCAATATTTTCCCTGTTCGTCCCACATTTCACACACTGCTGAAAGTAAGTACTAGAAATATCCAAGTTGAGATCCCATCACACTGACATTTTGACTGATTGTGCAAGACCTAAGTTGCACTCAGTGCCACTGCCCATAAAAACACCGCATACGTATTCTTAGGAAGAGAATAAAGAAAATCAGCCATCCTTTTAACTTCCGTCTTCCAGCACTAGATTTCCCATCCCAAGATTAAGAGCCTAGAAATACTAAAGGATAAATGCCAAGGAGATTCCTTTCATTGGCTCATTGGCGTCCTGACATCTCTGACGAAAACAGAGCACTCTGAGAGAAGAGAACAGAAAATGCCCAAGCCAACACAGCAGGGGTCTGAAAAACCAATATAGTCTTATGGCTTTTGGCATGTTGCAAGTGACATAGCCAGGCACTTCCCTAATACAGGATAATATTGCTCTATCTGCAAGAACATATGGGGGAAACATTGTATTTAGTGCTGAATTGGCTTCATGCTGGCTCAGCATGGAGAGGTAAAGCTCTACAGGGGTATCTCCACCTCAGGTGCTGTAAAAGGGCTCAGGTTACGTGAGGATTTAGCTGTGGAGAAGATCTTTGGCTTTTGAGAGATGAAGCTGCCCTCGCGGCATTCATGCAGAATGTTGGCGAAGAAGGCGGAAAGAGAAGGTGAGCCTTGCAGGTAGCAGTAACACCTTTTATTATACAAATTTTAACTTTATCTGCCTGCTAAGGTGTAGTTTTCTTCAGCAATATCAACTGAGCTCACAAACAGGCTGCTCTCATTCTGCAAGTCAGTCTCGTTTGACATTTCTGTGATCGGTTTGAATTTTCTGAGCACAGTTGCGTGTGAAGGATTAAACAGCCTCAAAACAAGGCTGGAACATGGAATAAACAGACCGGACAAATGTATGCTGGATTTGCTTCTCTGTCTCTGCCTGCAGGACACCAGTCCAGAACAGTTCTTCTGGAAAGTTCTGGAGCTAATCTTCAGGAGTGAGATTTCCACATGTAGGGCATGACCTCATTGCCATCACCCCAAAAAGGGAACAGGAGAATGGGGCCAGACTTCATCTTCTCCCCAGGTGCCAGTGACCAACCACAGGCAAAGTGCTTCAGGCAGCATAAAGAATATTTGGTTTGTGCGACAGCCCGTGCTTCTCTTCTGGTGCAACTGCTTCCATCTTCTCTTTGACGATGGCCACGTAGGAGATGTTCATTAATCAAACCCTCTTCAGCAAAGCCTTGAGCAGCCTGAGCTCCTGCTCTGACTCCTTTATTCCTCGGTGGCTCTGTTGCATGCAGCACAAGGAGCCTGGCAGACACTGTACAAGTAAATACGGTGGGTGCAGATACTGGGCTAGACCAAGCTGGCCGTGCTTGGGCAGGCTGGATATCCCTGCCATGACACTGATTCATTCATCTGGCAAAAAATACCAAAAAATCAACAGCAAACCCCAAGCCCATCAGCCCCATCTTCACCACTGGCCCTGCCTTGGCCTTGAAATATTTCAGAAGGCCCAGAGCAGTGACTCTTTTTCCACTTGTCTCCTAACCATGCTCCAGCCTCCACTGGATGAGCACAGTGTTGGTCCATGCAGGCAAAGCCACACACCTCCTAAAAAATCTGTTAGCAACACGGAGCTGTGTGCTGGGCCAGCACACCGAGGATTTGGGGCTACCCTCAGAGATATGGGGACCAAATTCAGGGCAAGGGGGGCCCCAAGGTTTGCATAGGAAGAGGCTCCATCCCTTCTGTCACTCACAGAACATGGAGCTTTGCAGTCTGTGTGGGAGGAGGGCGGTAGCCTTAATGTAGTTTTGCACCTATTTGCTTGTCCGTTTGTTTTCAAACTCCCTGAGAAGTCATGATGTTTAGTGTGACACATTTATTTACTAAGCTAGTAACCACAAAAATGAGCTGTGTGGCAGCTCCATTGAGCACAATGCTAATAATTGACAGGGCAGTCCAGATGGTGAAATAGAGGTGAACAGAATGGATTTTGCCAGATATTAAACTTGACCACAGATGGAGGTGGCTATTTTTATTAGTAAGCTCTGAAGGGGAAATGCCATGCACCCACATTTACACTGCTATAACACTTCTGGTTTTAGCTTCTATGAATCTTATTTTCCTTCCATAGATCTGAAAGGGCTTTATAAAGAAATTGCACCAAGGAGCAGAAACCATGTTTCTCAACTCCTAGAACGACGTGCAATCTGTTGAACAACATTTCTCAAACACTTCAGCCTTGTTGTCTTTCTTGGATCTCAGGACAGTCCGAATCACAGGTAAATGCTAAGATTTGGCATTGAGAGATGATCCAGGTCCTGTAGGCTTTGGTGAAACATTTAGATAGGCAGGTGGAGGGAAAGTTTGGAAAAACTATGTTAGGCTGCATTTGTTATACTCAGGGTTTTCATAGGTTCATACACTAGGCCTGTACTACTTTAATCTCATGTCTCTAAGAATTTTGAATTTGACCTTGGCATAGCCACAAGCAAAACCAGAAATCGGCCTGGAGGTGAGCATCTATCCACCTGCCAAGGAGGAAAACTGACCCCATAGGCAGTGCCACCCTCAAGAGGGCAGACAGGCTTGCTGGGGGTGGGATGCAGAGGTGCTGTCCCTGCCAGCCACTGCGTCTTCTCAGAGACTCTTTATCTGAGCCAGCTCCGTGCTCTTGGTTGGTGCTGGTTTGACCACTCTCAAAGGCATGACCTTGCTCCATGGCTGGGAAAGTGGAAACTTCCTTGTGAGACTTTCCTGTTAGCACAGCCTTGGCTACTACTTCATGCTCTTCCTTCTCATAAATGTCTTTGAATGTGACATTGCTGGCATTTTCAGGGGATGGCAAAGAACCATCTTCTGGTATCCCCACAGGCTAAAAGGTCATACTCCCTCCTTTTTCTCTTCCACTCCACGTTCTCCATTCCTATCCCTCCTGAAATACCATTTTTTATTCCAATGACTAAGTAGACTTATTCTCCATGAGTGCTCCAACCTCACCAGGGCACGATACAACCGCCAAAGGAGTGAGTCTCTCTGCCATAAACACACATGGCTTCGCCACCACCACTTTTGGCACAGGAGTCATTGGTTTGGCCAATGACAGCACTGAGAATCTCAAGCCATCCCGTGTGAAAATTCTTAAGTAGCTGCCCATGGCAAGGAAGTTAAAATAAGGTTGGATGGAGCCTTTGAAAATTATAAGAACTGAGATTTAGCTGATCTCCACTAAATCCCTGTGGGATCTGGGGAGATGTTATTTCCTTCCTCTATTTTTTTTTTCTTCCTTCAAGCTTAAAACCAAAAATAAATGCTTTCTCTTCTTTTGTTCCCCCTCCTCCTGAAATCCATAATGTTATAATTAAAATGTCATAGTGAGACCACTCAATATTCATCAAGAGTCGGGTGCTGGCAGGTACAGTTTGGGATCCAGATCCAAAGCTAGCATAAACTGGTAGAGCTAATGGGGGCTGCCTAATTTACACCAGAAAACAATTTGGCCTGAGGTTTCCCATTTTCTTGTCCATCCCTGAATGTATAAATGCTGGATCAAAACTGTGTTTTCAAGACGTTTCCTGTGAGTATTAATTGGAACAAGAGCAATCAAAAATCCCTGGTATTTCATGAGGGCTGCATAGCTTCAGTTTCCCACTGCAGGAGGGCAGTACGGTTTCATTCGCAGCATCTGTCCTTTCAGATTGAGGAATAATACTTGTCTTCATCTGTTTTTATTTATCTTACTGCTGTTGTCAGCCAATACTTGCAGATTGTGGCTCACCATTTATTGTTCACCCAACCATTCAACTTAGGCAAAACGCCTCTTAATATGCTCCATAAAGAAACTTTACCCATTTGGCTCATGGTGCTGTTAATTTGCATATCATTACAATCTCATTAGATTTATGGCTCTGATCGAATACTTCCGCCGCCCTGTTACTCCGTGCTGGAAATCTACAGGCTTTTGTTAATGCTCTGTATCTCTGAAATGCCTCTTTTCTTTCTGTTCCTTTTTTTTTTTTCTTTTATTATCAGAAGGATTTGTGCAGAAAAAGTGTATTCAAGGCTGGAGAAGTGAGCACTGCATGCTCATGGGGATAGGAAAAAGATAAAAGAGTCAGGAAAGACAGACAAAAATTTGTGTCCAGTGATGGTGTGTGGCCCCTTTGAGCTGCATTTTAGGAAAGCACCAGCTCACATGTAAATTTAATCTCCAGGCCCTCATTTGTCTTTAGGCTTGATCCTTCTTCCAGAGATGAACCACACCAAAGGTAATATTTTTGGCTCAGGTATCCTTAAAAAAAAATAAGAATACAAAAGGGTAGTGACTGCCACCTCAAAGCAAACACGTTCATGCCAGCCAAGCTTGGCAGCCAATATTCCCACTAGTGAACATGTGCTCTTATTTAAAATATTTGCAGTCATTTAATTCTTCATGTCTCTGGTGGTCACATACAAGTGATTCACATTGCACACTCTGTCCCTGAAGAGCCTGTGATGATCATAATTCAAACAGATCTATTACCTTTTAGCTTTCCAAATGTAATTATAATCCAATTAATTAGGTACTCTCAGTTGATCCTGGGTTTCTTCCTCCAATCTCAGTCTATTGCCATATGAAACTAATGGCTGTGAACGATTAAGATCATTCTCCATTAGTGCTCATTCTGCAGGAGAGGTTAATGATAAAGTCAGGCAGGTGTTTGGCAGTCAGTGGCAGGAAGCATTTCTTTCACATGGCGCTCAAACAAATTTTGCATCCCATTTCAGCCTTCTGTTATTTGATTCAGTTCTCTTTTCTGTGTGAAACGCTTTCTCCAGGAGTTGCAATGGGTTAAGAAGAGAGAAAGAAAGGAAAAAAGGCTGTTCCCTTATTCAGCATCAGTTGCTTAAGAGAACTCTGTCCCCATTAACTGTGCCTCAAAAACAGAAAGCTCCAAGCTCCATGGGAAGAGCAGCATGTGGAATATCAGGTGAGGGCACAGCAAGGCAGGAGATGGTTTCCACTGTAGCTAGAAGGAAGGAATAAGCCCTCATCCCACCTGGGGAGGTGACCCAATTAAAGTAACCAGGAGGTAAAAATAAATATTAAAGGAAAAAGTAAAGGAAAAAGTATAGGAAAAAAGGTATTAAAATTTTTCATTCCTTCCTTTGCCTTCTATAGCAAAGGTTCGAGGCATCCTTGCCAAAATCCAGGATAAAACCAAAACGAAGATCCAGGACTGGTGTGGCTACAGCCATGGGGAGGTAACCTTTCTCCTCAAAACTGGGATGGTCACAAGCACCCCCCATCAGCCACAGAGGGTGGATTGTCCCTGGATGAGCTCCCTCCAGGCCGCCCATCTCGCCAGGTCCTGGACAAGTCTTGCAAACACCTCACCCTACAGCTCCAGGAGCTGCAGTAGGGCCTTGCAGCTCACAGAACCAGCATCAGCCAGAGACCAGGACAAGGGAATGTCTGCCTGGAACCATCTCTCCATGGGCTGACAGGGTCTAACCCTGCAGCCACCTGAATGCACATCTGTAACCTTCTCCAGCCCCAGACACGTGTCTGCAGTCTCTGGGCCCCTGGGAATGGGTCATCCAGCAGCATTCATGCATAAATAGTGTGTGAATATGAAAGGAGGTGTCACGCATCAGCTCAGCCCTGCCTGTGACATTGGACAGGTCACTTTATCCCCAATGCTGTACCCATCTTCTCAATTATCAGTTCTTTGCATTAGATGGGGAAAATTACCAGCACTGTGGGACTCTGATTTTCACCTGAAATTTCTGAAGGCTGCAAGACAGAAGTTATGAGCATTAGAATGCTCTGGATTTCATTGAGAGTACTCAGTGAGGTCACTTGCTAATTATAACACATCACGCACAGACCTCAATCCCGCCACAACCTTCTGGCTACATCAGGTTTTTAACTGAGAAGTGATGGTCCTGGGCTAAAATCATGGACATATTCCAGGCTGTGTCTGCATGTGAGAGAATACCTGAATATGGGAAATCTTGCTCATAAACCAAACCATGAGGAACAGGGGAAGAAATTTCCAAGTAGGACAGTCTTTATAAAAAGTCTTCTCTTCTCTTCTCTTCTCTTCTCTTCTCTTCTCTTCTCTTCTCTTCTCTTCTCTTCTCTTCTCTTCTCTTCTCTTCTCTTCTCTTCTCTTCTCTTCTCTTCTTTCTTTTTTCTTAGTTTCTTTTCTTTTCTCTTTTCTCTTTTCTTTTCTTTTCTTTTCTTTTCTTTTCTTTTCTTTTCTTTTCTTCTCTTGTCTTTTCAACACTTGTCTTTTAATCTCTTGTCTTTCTTCCTCTCTTGTCTCTTCTTTCCAGCCCTCATCTTCTTTTCTCTTCTTTTTTTTCCCTTTATTTTTTCTTTTTTCCTTTCGTCTTCAAAACGCTGCACAAAAGACCTTTAGAAAGTGGGCGGAGGAGGAGGGCAGCAAGAGATAGCTCTGAGGTACATTTCAATCTGCATGGTTCAGGAAGGAAGGAATTTTCAATCTCCTCTCTATCATTTTCGATATCATTAATCCTGAACACTCCATTTTCCATGCTCGCCCGCCCAGGCCCAGAGAGTGAGCGACACATAAAGTGACACATATTCATCACTTGGCATTCAGCGCTGTGAAGGCTGTAATATAATATTAGTGTTGTGTTATCACTGTGTCTCTCTCGCCAGCCTTGGCTGCGGCGACGGTAGATGACATGAATCGATCACCTGTGACATTTTTGATTTGGTGTCACTTTCCCCATTTCTGCCATTTGTTTTGGCAGTTAAGAAGTAATTGTGTGACATTAGCATGGAAAGACTCACTCTCTCAACCCCTCTTCTCAAGCAGGAAGAGGGGGATGAATCTCTTTTGTCTTGTTCCGTGGGTTCGGAGAGGCTTGCAAGAGGTACGGTATTTGCTGCAGTCTCGCTCCCAGGTGGCTCCTTGAGGCCAGCAGGAGATGCAATGTCTGAGCCAGGGACGTCTCCTGCAGAACGCAGCCCAGCTGCTCTCCTGAAGTGGGGAGCACAGTGGGACAAGGTGGCATTATAAGGCTCAAACCAGCCATGGGTCCCTGCTTTGCCAGAGGTTTCCCCAGGTGATTTTGGGTGTGTCACTGAGTCCTCACTGGGGCTGAGGCACCAACTCCCCAGGGGGCTGCTGCTCAGTGAAGGGCACTAAGAGGATCCCCACTCAGGTCAGCCCTGGGGGCTTTGCTCTACTGGAGTCACAAGATCTCATTCTTCCAGCTGCAGGCTTGTTCCACAGAAGTGAATAAATTAGCAATCGGGGGAGGTAAATCGATTAATTTGCACTGCAGCCCTGAAATCTCCAACACCGTCACACCTTAGTCATTCCAGCATCAGCCTCCTCCCTCCCCATGTGTACTCAGCCATGGGAAGTCAGTCACTGCTCTCTCAAATATCATAAAGGTGTCATGCAAAGGTAAAAGAGAAAGGCATAAACCATGAGAGTCCTGGGAATGGGCTCCTGAAAACAGGAATATGCTGTGGTTGTCCCTCCAGATTTTAATCAACCAGTTATTAGCTGGGACTGCTACTATGGGATGAAAAGTGCAATGGGGTGGCCATGGGAGGCTTTGCTGTGACACCTGGAGATTTCCATTGGAGGGTAAAACTGTACCTTGGTGCTGAATCAACTGAGCCCGGCTCACAGCAGCACCTTTACAATGGTGGGTTTCAGAAGTCAATGTTTTGCACCAAATCCTTACTTTTCGTCAGGCAAACCCAAGTGCAGAAAAGCCACAACGTCAGCCAGTAAAACAGTAAGAATCTCGGCATTTTAATGCATTTTGTCACAGCAGGTAGGGTGGATGTTAATACCCACACACCAGGCACCAGGGACATTTGGTTAATTTAGAAAACGAGCACCCTGAAGGGAGACATTTTTGTAATTGTCCACTGGGAGCTTTCCTATAACTTCTGCTAAAGCAGCTTGTGCTGGCTGCAGTCAGAGACAAAAACCTGCTCAGAACCAGCTGATCTGGTCCCGGGTGACGGCTTCACGCTGGTGTGCTCCCTGCGCCCTGGGCCCCTCACGGCTCTCAGGGGCAAGCTGGGGCCAAATCCTGGCAATTTCACACACGGCCGCTTCTCAGCTGCTGGGGCAGAAGCTGAGGGTGGAGGCTGGAGGACCTCAAGTGTTGGGGAAACCCCCGGCTGGTCCCCCCCACATGGCTTTGGTGATAACCCCCTCCCCGCAGGAGCCTCCTGCCAGCTGCACCCATTAACCCAGTCAGGAGACAAATTGTTCCACGTGTCAATTTTCCATTTAAAATGCAAACTAGATTTGACAGAGTAAACTGAATAAAGATTTGGATCGGATAATCCAGTAAAAGCTAATTACTAAAACAAAATGAGACACTGAGACGCAATCTCCCTCCTCCCCTCTCTAACGAGGTTCATTTGATGAGTTCTCTGCCTCGAGTATTAGCACTTTCTACCAAGAAACACAAGCTATTAACTCCTTTTAACAATTTATGATGTTCAATAAACTGATTAGGAGCCCATGGTACATAATTTAAAACCATTTGGATGTCCTATGGCCATTAAAGAGAAAGCAATGAGTCTGAACAACCCTGCTAATTATAGGTCTTGATGACTCCTGATTAGAAATCCTAATTAGGTGTCCTAACTAAATCTTTTCTTGTTTTTAAATTTATTGTCTTCATCTCCTCACCTTGTTTACCAAATGATTTAAGAAAGTTAAAACCAGACCTTCCCTAAACTAAAAATTCATTAGTCAAACAGAGAAAGGTTGACAGCATCACCAATAAAAAATGCCTTAACACAAGCTCCTAAACATTCTGAGTTTGGTTTTATTCTGAAGTGTAAAGCCAGTTACAGAGTTTGGTGGGCTGGCTTTCTTTCTGTCTTTAATTCTTCAATTTATTGCATGTTATTGAAAAGCCCCAAAAAGTGAAATGTCAAAAATTGCTTTTCATTCCCCTTCTTTTTCATCTAATGTGAAGCTTCCCCAGAAGAAAATTTTTTTTTAAAAAGTACAAATTTCTTCTCTTTAGTATTGGTTCAAAATACAAAATTTTTTTTCTTTGAACCTGTGATTTTCTTTTACAGGTTATGTTTATTGCTGACTCAAAAATCTACCATTTTTCATATTAGTTTTCATAATCAGTTCCACTGCGATAAAATTATTTGAAAACCTATAATCAAAAGTGTGTTTCTGATGCAAAGTTTAAGAATAACCGTAATCTGAATTTGGCAGCTGGGTTTTCATGTCCAGCCTCTCCAAGCCTAATTTTGTGCACTGGGATGATCTGCAGGGAAGGAAGCACCAGTGGAAAGATGAGCTTGTGCAAACAGAGGTACGGTGTGAAAGGAAACCAAAAACAGCTTCATCCTTCCACAAAGTCCTGTTACAACCTGTTTTTCCAGCATTCAGGTCTGCGCAAACAGAAAGTCGGTGCCACCAAAAAGGGAAAAGCAGAGAACCCAATACCCTTTGGAAAGGTTCATTAATGGGTAATCCTCCTCCCTCCCAAAAATCTGTCCCTCATTTCTGCTCTAAATTCATCTGCTGTACCTTCTAACCACTGGGCTTTGTTCAGCTTTTGTCTGCAGGCTTAAAAAGCTGTCTTCTACCAGAACTTGGCTTCCTGGGAAAGTATTTATAGGTGAAAATCAAGTCACCACTTAACCTTCTCTTTGTTAACTCAAACAGCTGAGCTTAATCTAGTTGGAACACTTTTATGCAATGGCAGAATGATGAGTGTGGGTGATGATATCCTCTTTGGCATTCAAGAACTGATCTGCGTAGAGGCTTTTCCCAGAATCTCACCTCTCGCCTTGGAGAACCAAAGTCAAAACAACAGGAACACCAATGGTTTTCCAATGACCAGAAAAGAGCAAGGGTACATCAACATTTCCAGCAAACCTGGGAGATGGATTCCAGCCCTATCCCCCTGCATGCTTCTCATCCACCCTGTGCAAACACAGCCTAGGACCAGGGACAGGTTTAGCCCATCTTTCTGGGCTGGAGAAGCCCAAGTTTAGCACAGATGTGGTGCTCTTGCTTAGGTGATCTGGAAGGACTGAGACAAGAGAGGGCTTGGCATCCGGTACCTCAGTGCCCAAGGAGATATCCTGTGCTCAGATCCTAAAAAAACCACTGAAGCTTTAAATGATTTGATAAACATTGGACAGTAGGACAGCAAACACAAGACAGCAACTTAGCTGGACTGGTCATTTTCTTTAATTCCTGGCAAGGAATCTGTTGACTCTAGGCACAGATAGATACAAGTGTTCATGAAAAGACCATACAGAACCCTTGTCAGTATAAATTTGACAGCCTTATGGAAAAGCATAGATCCACCCTCTGGGAAAACTGTCGATCAATCAACAGTTTTTGCAGTTACTGAAAATTTTGTGCTTACACTTGCATTTTTTTAAAGCAATTGACAGCTGACAAAGAAGCAAAGATTTTACTGCCAGAACAAAAAGTTTAAAAAGGGGAGGAACTATTTCAAGTTTGAAAAGAAAAAAGGAAGCAAGTAAGGGGAGATTGAGAAGAGATATTTTGGGAGAGAAATAGCTGTGAGAAAGGTTATTTGACATTTACAGGAATTTCAGATCGAATGCGCACTGCCTGCACACCAGGCCTGCTGTGAGCCACCCCGTTTGCTTTCTAAACCAGGATGGTCCCTCTCGTGGATCTATATCTCATGGCAAGAAGCAGTGGCCTGCACCTGGTGACAACCAGCAGAATGGCCACCCCAAATGCAGCCCAGGAGAAAGCTGGTCAGAGCCAGAGGCCTGTTTGTGTTGGTTTGACGTGTCAGCCAAGAGCGTCTTCATCCCTGCCTCGTAAATACCATCATGGTATGATTGGGAAGGCAAAATCTTCTTTTAGGATATGATGTTCCATCCTGTACAAAGCCATCACGTGAGTTTTAATCTGAAACTTTGCCCTTTAGTTGTGTTTGACATGAATTTCGCTTTCAGTAATACTTACTTAGCACGCAAAAGCCATAGGTGTTATCGGCATGATCTCTTTTTTGGGAGATCCACATGGGGAATGTGTGACCTTTAACTCTTTTTAATACCCAGCAGAAAGAGTCTGCCTTTCTCCCAGCGAGCTGAGCTCTTCATTTGTTATCTCAATCTGGGATTTAGCAGGATTCAAAGCTGATTAGTTTAGAAAGCATATGGGCGATGAAAGACATTTTACGTAATGGGTTTACATGTCCCATTTGGTAAACAACCAACCACACTATTCACTTGGAAGAGTTAATATTTTCATGCTTTTTATTTTTAGAGTTGAGTTTTTCCACTCTGGGACATCTTCTCACCCAAGGTGCTCATGCTGTGGGACTCCAAACAATGCATCTCTCCAGGCAAAGCAGCATCAAAGAGATTTTCCTTTCTTTGGTAGAGAGAAACAAAAGAGTTGCAGTGGGAACAATGGCCAGTTGTGAATCACTGAAGTGAAATGTTCCTGTCTTCCCCTTTTATCAATTTATTAAGCAGTTTGACAAAACTGGAATGATTTCCTACTCTCATGTTCCTCCAAATCTATACTTCCTTGGAGAAAAAAAAACAACCAACAAAAAACATCTCTCTTGATTTAGATTCCAGACTTGATGATTGCAATAGAAATAATTCAGTATTGATGCCAAATTGACAAATTCAGTCCTCTTCATCATCTGCAGGATGAAGTCCCTTACAACCAGTAAGGCTGGGGGTATATATGGCTAAAACAATCCTATTCCTCGGTTCCCAGCCTTGTCCTTTAACAGGTGTGGGTATGATTTTTGTTCTCCGTGAAACACCAGGGTCAAGGTGACGAGTGCAGAATCACTGAGACGTGTGTGGAACAATTGCTCTTTCAGACACATGATTTATGAAGTATCTGACTAATGTGGTCATGGGAGCCTGAGAGGAAGGCGAGGAAGCTGGTTAAGAAGCACTTAGCTCCCCTTTCCAGGCCCACATTTGCATCCCACACCCACAGGAGCATTCATCTCCCTTGATGGTAGCTGTTTAAAATTTAGGCATCTCATTTAAGCCAGTAGTCAAAGTTCCTTCTCAATCCATGGGGAGATCAGCAGCTGCAGCTGTTGATTCTTTCCTCCTCTGTCAGGCATTGTCACCTACAGACACCCTATCCCACAGTCCTAGCAAATGCCTGGACACCTGATTTCTAAACAGATGAGACAAAACCCCAGGCACCCATTTAACCTTGGGCCCAAGCACATCTGACATTCACATTTCCGTGCAGCTCAGCTCACCACGGTATAGCTGAGATGGGACAGGAGAAGGAGGGCTGACCTCACACCAAGGATTTCTTTGCCTCTCACCCAGCCTTCTAGCACACCTCTGAGACCTGCCCCTTCTGAGACATCACCAAGGACAATGGCTCTGTGTCCAGGTGGAGCCTGGTGACCAGTGGTGTCCCTCAGAGCTGTGTCGTGGGATGTACACTCTTTAATACGACACAAGCACAGTGACATCGAGTGCACCCCCAGCAAGTTTCCAGGTGACACCAAGCTGAGTGGGGAAGTTGACACTCCTGAAGGATGGGACATCCCCCAGGGGGACCTGGACCAACTTGAGAAGTGGGCCCAGGGGAAACTGATGAAGTTCAACAAGTCCAAGTGCCAGGGGCTGCACCAGAGTCAGGGCAATCCCAGACATCAGTATGGACTGGGAGAAGACGTCATTGAGAGCAGCCCTGCGGAGAAAGACTTGGGGGTTCTCATAGATGAAAAGCTAAACATGATCCAATGACACATTCTTGCAGTTCAAAACAGCAGGACTGTCCCAGCCTTTCTGCCTGTCACTGGGATGATGCTGGCATGGAGATATTGACTGTTACTGCCAGGTACTGAAATCACCAGGCTACACCCTTTACCTCTGATTTAGGGGAAAATTGCCCTTGCTATAGCTGCTACAAAATAGGAATAATGGCCTTTAATTAGCAATCAGAGCTAACCTCTTTCTGCCTGAAAAATGGCCATTGTTTTTAATTAGACTCCCAGGGCACTATCCTGCCATCCTGGTCTCAAACTCTGCTGCTGCCACAAGTACAATACAAAGAAAGATCTAAGCAGGTCCCGTTCTCTGCATGCAGCTCAACAGCTCTCCCTGTCATATTCTTCATCTCCAACAAGTTCTGATTTTTTTTTTTTTTTTGACATACCTAAGATGAATATTCAAGGTTTTAGCCCAATTTACACATCTGTAATCCGGCAGTGAGAATAAAAGGTTGTCAGACAAAATAAATGTGTGTCTCAAGGTCAGACCAGGTTGAAACCGATAATGGTGCTTAACAGCCTCTGCCATGCTTCCGCAATGATCAGCATTGCTCTAATTGACAAATTAGCTGTCCATATGGGCTCAGAGGCAATCATACATCCATAAATCCCAATAAATACAAACATAATCTGATCTAAGTTGGATCAGCCAAATAAGTTAAAGCAAGATTTAACACCTTAAAGGATTGCATTTAAGGAAAATCACTGTTAGACAAGATTCATGTAGCCATATGGTCAGAGCAGAGGCCACCAGGGCTCATCCCTACTCGGGCTCCCCGTGTCTCCTGCCAGACTCTGTGGAACCAGCCAGGGACCGACCGGCCTGTGCTTGCCAGGGGCCAATGGGATGGGGGTCCCTCCCCCAGAAACTTGCATGGGAGGTTGCTTTTGGGCAGGAGAAGAGGTGGCTCTGGATTGGCTGCTGCTTCCCCAGTGGGCTGGCAGTGTCTGGAGGTGACTGGAGCCTCACTGTCCTGCGGGCAGCACTGTTGGTAGGGGATTAACTGAGGGGAGCAGCAAAGATGGATGAACCTTGAGATTATCCCTGTTTGTTTCCTCTCATCTGCGAGCAGGTGGGGCTGTTCTTCCCACTGCAGTGGGCTCTGAGGGACGCCCATGGAAGCTCTTGTGTTGCTGTAGTCACAACTTCCCATGATTTCCTGAAAAAGAGATCGATGCAATCAGCCAATGTGTGTGTGTATCCATCTGTGTCCTTCTCAGCTCCTTCTCCACTCTCCCTCCCCAAAATCTCTTCTGAATCCCTTGGCCATGTCAACCACTGAGGCCTCCAAGAGGTGCTTTTCCTAGACAGCTGGGAAGTTTCTGCAAATTCCTGGAAAACAGGTAGCCTGGTAGAGCAGAAAGACTTGGGAAGTTCTTGCAGGAGAGAGAGGCTGGGGCCGTATTCAACATCCCAGACCCCACACAGGTGAGTGGCACAGCAGCGATCTCACCTCCTAAACAGGCTTCAGAGTTCATGGTGTAACAGGGGCTCCCAGCACTGTTAGGTCCAGGCAGATTCCTAAAGTCCCGTCCTGGAAGAAGCAAGGCTGCTGGCTACCCTCTGCTAGGACCAAAACTTGTGGTTCCCCTGAAAGCTGAGGATGTTGCCAAAGGCACTGAGAAGAACATCAAACCCTTCACAGTCACAAAACCGTTTTGCGTGCTTATCCTGACTGTTCTTTGAAAAACAGCTTGGCTTTGTCCAAGGACATTATCAGGGGCTCCCAGGTCTTTGCTGCTTTGTCTCTCCCACTCAGGATAACCTCCTGGTGCTGTCTGGGACCCTGAAGTACTGGGGGTTCATTCATAGCTTGGAGGGTCTGGCCTCAGAGACAAGATAGAGAAACGGACCTTGAGTTATCCCAGCAGCTGCGGAAGGGTGTAGTAAACTGAGATTGGGTGGCCTAATCTTTGACACCTCTCAGTGGGGAGAAGGATGGATATTAAAGACAAGAGCTGTAATGAGCTCCCCCAGCTGGGTAGGAAATGTAGATGTCCAGGGCACGATACACAGGTTGAAACCTTGGATCTTCCTCAGGCCAGATTCAGCTCAAGTCAGCTTCGGCAGAAGGAGAATATCCCCTATCCACTTCACCTGTTCCTGTGGGCATTTCCTGCCAGTCTGTCCCGTCTCTCATGGGACAACAAAAACTTTGACACTGAGTGCTTTGCAGACTTTGGAGTCACTGTGGAGATCAGAAATCCAGGAGGTAGGATAGGAGAGAGAAACACAGAGACATAGATCAAAATAAAAAATAGTAAAAAAAGGGCGACAGAAGGTTCACGTCTATAGTCCCTTCTTCAATTAGTCCTGCCTAAACAGCCTTAGGGGCTGAACTTCTTGGTGTCAACCTCCTGACTTCAATTGACTTTGGATCGAGTTCTGAATTAAGCAGTAAATCACAATGCTCATCCTAGGCACTGGATGGGTGATGCAGGAGTTAGACAGTGATTTATGAGGGATTTGACCCAGGGCCAGTATGCTCACCTTGAAATAGAGCCTTCACCTTTCTGGACTGTCTTATGAAAAAGATCTGAAGTCTTCAGCTTTGCTGCCAGAATGGTTCTTCAGAGGACTTTATCAGCAAAAAAGAGGTTATCAGAAACATTTGTGGACTAGTGCAGACAGTTTTGGAGGTTCTTTTTTTTGTTCTGTTGTGTCTGCTCAAAAAAGACTGCCAGCTGTCCAACGGGTTAAGTGGAAATTTACTTCTGCGCTCTGCCACCTCTCCTTTGACATGCACACAAACATGTTATCCACACATCAAAATGCAGCGAGGTTTACACTATTTCAAATGTGAATTCAAATGATTGCACCACTTTTACACCACTTCTTACTTAGGTGTCTTCATTGCAAGCTCACTATTTAAGCCTTTCAAAGAGATGGAAACAAAATTATGTCAGATTCAGGGAATTCTTTGTATTCCTTGTGCTCACATATTCCTGGGAAGGCATCTGAAATTGCACTTGTATATCTACAAAGTGACAGGAAGCTCAGAGACAGCAAATGAAGGATGTTTGTTCACTGTCTCTTTCAGTACAAGAAGTAGACATAATCTAATGACACTAACAAACAGCGATCCAAACTAAACACAGTCAGAGCTTGTAAATACATTATAAAACTCCACAATAAGTGATGGTGTGGATGTTAAGACTTTATTTCACTTCAAAAGGCAACTGGAAAAATTCATGAAGGAAAAAGAGATGTTCCACTCCAAGATACCACTGCTGGCTCCCTAGGTCTAAACAACAAAGTGACAGAGAATATTCTGGAACAGTATTTCCCATTCTTCCCTGTACCCTCCCTTTTGGGTGCTTTCAGAAATAGGGTCAGAACTGTTTCCAGCAGGTGTTTGGCCTGATCCTGTACATCCATTCTGGTGCATTCGGATCCTTTTGTTCCCGGGGAAATCCCACAGCGTGGTTGGTTGTTCTGTTGAGTTCCATTTGGTGACAAGAAGTCTCCTCATACGCTTCCAAGGTGCCTGCACACATGGCCTTCTCCTGGATACAGCCACGACTCAACAGCTGCTATTGGGTAACCCCGTAGCTCTCTTCTGTTGCTTACTGCTTGCGTCCAATAGGGTCATTCCAGTGCAGCAGCTTCCTATATTTTGCGATTAGATTGAGGGATTATTGATGATGATTCCCTAAGCAAACACAGACCGCAGCTCTCCTAGCAACAGGCTGATAAACCTTGGTTCCATGTTTTAATTCCTCAAATTCCATTAGAAGACATTCTTACAGTTTGAGGCATAATATGTTTGTTTTTCCAGCTCTAATGAGGATTATTAAGTCCAGGGGGCTGCAGTAAATATGCTTGTCACTAGCAGCCTTTATGTATACTTCCCTGGGCTCACTATCACATATTTCCTACCCTTTAGATCTTTCAGTCTAAAAGAGAAACATAAAGATAAGAAATGAAGAAATAAATCTGTGTGTGTATGTCCAGGCACATATAAAGCTCTTTTCCCTAGACTTATCTTTTTTCTCTGTTTCCGTGTGGGGCAGATTCGTTGTCAGATGGAGTTTGAAGGCCTAGCCTATGACTCCCATTGACAAAAATGGGCTTTAGCTGAGACTGGCTGAGAACACAAAGAAAGAGAGCTCTGCAATTGATGGGGTGGAAGATGAGAAAAAGTAGCAAAGAGACATATGGCAAGGGTACAAAGAGACACACAGAGACAAGACAAAGCTACAGGGTTTAAGCAAGGCTTCAAGCTTGCCTATCATACACATCTCTTATGAAATGACCCATTTAAATTACCCATTAGCTAATCCTCCCAGCCACTTTCAGGCTTTCAATGAGCATTAGGGCAGAGCATTGCATGGGGGGATGTGGAGCCTGGACCTCAGCCCAGGTAGAAATCCCCCTTAAATCAGACCAATCTCAGGTTTAGCTGAGCGCCTTTGGAGCATGGTGGATATTTTTGTTGTTGCAAGAAGACTTTAGGAAACCACACTGGAAACATCCTCCTGGCAGAAGGGCTCCAAGTCCTTTGATATCATGGGGGAACCCACTAGCATCAGTAGGCAAACACAGGTTAAAAGCCAGAGCCAGGAATACCGGCCCTCTGTTGGTCTGGATGCTTTGAAGGTCTGCCAACTACAGCAAAAGGAGGTGGCAGAGCTGTGGTTGGGGAAACACCCTCCAAAAACAAATGGGGGCACCTCTCCACTAAGGATGGCCTTGCTACGAGAGCAGATTTCACTTGCTAGCTGTCACACACATCCACACAGTGCTTCGGTTCAGTCGGTCCCACCCCCGAGCTCACGTGAGCTACAAATCCAGGTCCCCGTGTGCAGGTAAGGGCAGGCAGAAGCCAGATCCACACTGAGCCCAGCTACAGGCACAGCAAATACTGCAGGATCTCCTGGCAAAGAGAGGGAACGGGACTCTTCCACATCCTCTTGGTCAGGGTCAGTCCTCTGCACACTGAGGGGAGCGTGGAGAGCAGTCAGGGGTGCTCACTGCAAACGCTCCTGCTAGGACAAAGATTTCATTGTAGGCCATCTCTATTTTCGTGTTACGGCTTCTGTATTTCTCTTCTGACCACGGAATGCGTGGGGAAGGGGCAAGGGACGAGAAAAAATATAAAGCCCATAGGGACTGTAAGTAATAAAAGGCTGCAGCAGATTTGTCACACTATTTCACTTCTTATTAAATTGAATGGTCTCAGTAGAGAGAGACATAAAAGAAAACACAGATTCAAATACCTCTGAACTCTGGAAATACTTGGAGATATCTCTGATTCTTCATTTATCATTATTACATCTACTAAGGGAAGAGACGTATTTTTTAATTCACATCCTGAAATTATTTTTGAAATACTTATATTTAACAGAGCTGCTCCAAAACAGTTTTGATTTTCTCCAACCATCTTTTCATATTGTCCCTATTAATTCTATTTAAAAAACAAAATCGTCCAGAATAAATATTTTATTACAATTTTTTTTGACCAGTGAACATTGAAACCTGTAGGTGCTGAAGCTCCCCATGCAGCACAGCTGTACTGATTCTCAAGGTTATGTGCAGTTTTTGTGATAGAAGGCCAGAGTTTAACCGAGTAAGAATTAGAAATAGAGGAAATTCAGAGGCTTTTTTATATTAAACTCAAAGCCTTTCCCAGAGCTGAGTGTTTCACTTCAGCTGGAATTTGCCTGAACTCATTTCTGGATTTGAAAGTGATTTTAGAAACCAAAGCCTAAGTGGGGAGTGATTTACCAAAGAAATACTCACTTCTGTGCAATATTCTTAGCAATAAAAAGGACTATTTTCTTTTCTCTTTAAAATACCATTAGAAGTCAGATTCCTTATTACTTGTAGTTCCTCCCTGCCCCAAGATCAACCCCATGCAACCAGCCGTGCTTCCAGCCAGCAGGAGAAACCTGAGAGTGGGATGTTGCCAAAAAAAAAAGGGTGATATTCCCCAAAATCAAGACCGATAGTCCTGTGTAAGGTAGCTGAGCTTGGGCAAGTAAATTGCAAAAATCAAAACCATATAAAAAGCCCACCAAACCTGAAAAAGCAAAAGAGGTAGAGAAAGATCTACAAAATAAACATGAGAAACTAGATGGGATTCTCAAAAATGGTCTCTTTCAACAACCATCACGTTGGTATTAGCTGTAATTTGTGCAAAACCCCTTTCCACCTGAGTCTTGTGCAGACAGAGAGGTGCTGTCACTTCACGAGGTGTTGGGCAAACAAATAAGCCTGATCCTGACTCCAGGGGAGTCATTTGGGTGGGGAGTGGGTGGATCAGCAGGCAGATGCTCGGCGGATGTGACCGATCGCCCTTCGCTTGAGAAGCAAATAAACAAAGTTTCCTTTATTTACTCAAGGTCTTAAATAAAAGCTTGATTTTCATGGCACCGCAGCTGAAAAGAAAATCTTCTGAAATATTTTATTTTTCTACAGGAAAGCACAAGGAATGTGCTTATTTAGCTGAGATAAAATGATAATTCCTAAGAAATCATTGTGGATTAGGGAGCGAAGCGATTAGAGAGAGATGGTATATTTATGAATGTGTGCATAGCCCCGCTGGTTAAAGGGGTATTAATCCCTCTTAGTCTGCAAAAGGACCTTCAGACTGCTCGAGCAAGCAGGGCTTAGGCACTGCAAGCTTCCTAGAAAGTCCTAAATCTTCACATTAGCTCCCTGCGTTTCCTCATCTTAAAGTCTAAGCCGTTTTCTAAAGGATACTTCCATAAACAAGCCCCCTCAGAATCTGCAAGGATTTGGAAATCCGGATTGGTGAAATTTTTTAAATCCAAGGTCCAAGTGGATAGAAGAAGATTAGGTTGCAGTTAAAAAGGCCACCTTTAAAGAGACAGTGCTGTCCTAGATCATTATTTCGGCTGAACTGAAAAAGAGAAAGAAAGAGAGGGTAAAGAAAAGAAGACAAAAAGGGAAGAAAGGAAAAAGTGTTGTGTATGTGATCCAGTTGACTCAGTGTCCTGCATGGTCCCAGAGCCTTTCGGGGAGAGAAAACGTGTGCATCTGCCAAAAACAACACCATATTTATCATACAGTGTTCAAATCACTCGTGACTGCTCCACCAGCCCTTCCCCAGGGGGTTCAGGGGGACTCTCTGTCCTCCTTTTTGTGAGGTGTCCCTGGCTGCCACCAAACTGCATCTGGGTTTCTCTGCCGAAGGTGCACAGCACACAATGTGGCATTTCACATTTGCAAATTCTTAGAGGATTCCTCAGGTAAAATGGGGGCATCCTACAGGGACAAACTGGGTTATTCTGAAGAAGCTTCACTTGTTCACAAGGTGGCTGGTTCCTGAGACACTCATGAGGTTGTCCCGTCTCCCCCTCCCATAAAAGCCTTCGCAGCCACAGTCTCTGCTGCGAGGGAGGAGGGACAGTGAATCTACAGGGGAGCCAAGTTCAGCAGAAGACAGTGAACTCTGGCTCCCTCTTCTCACTCTCCAGGACTGGTGTCCACCAGATTTCCAGTGGATTCAATTTACAGTCCTGGTTATTCCACCAGAGCAGCCAAAGAGCACAGAAACCCTTTCAAACCTGCCTACTTTGCCTTAACCAGGGAAAAGAATCAAGCTGGTATTGAGGGGAAAAGGAAACAGATTACACATGATGATGACTACAGAAGTAGGACTGACACTTGGCATCAATTTGTGGTCCTGGCCGAGTCCTAGCTATGGTTATACTTAGGAATATATGGATAATTTCATTTTAACTAAAAAGAAGTGTCCCGACACCAAAGCGGGGCTCTCCATCGTGCCTGCAGCGTTCAGAGGTGCTCAGAGTACTGACAGAAAACACAGGGCTGGGCATTGTTTCCTCTTTTCTTAGCAGCTGGTTAAGGTGAATTGCACAGGCCACTTCAGAAGAGGCTCTGAAGGTGGACATTGGGCAAAGTATCTCTATAGAGCTGCCAATGCTTCAAAAATGAGCAACAGCTCAGCACATGATGGGATGTGTCAGTAGTACGTGATTAGACCTCAAAGTGGGAGGATTGGCAGTAAATCCAGTGGGAAAAGTCCTGTGGATGCCTCTGTAAGAGGTGAGGAAGCTCTTGGAGGTTTGGGGACCTGTGCTTCGTAACATGACCTGGCTGCAGTCAATTGTCTGCAAGTCAAAGATTCCAGGGGTGAGATCTGGGGAAAGATGGATCCATCTGCTCCTGCACAGAACAGTGGAGTAGCCACGGAGCAGAGCCTGAGGGAGGCAAAACAGCACAGTACAGTACACTCCACAGTAGGACACCTCCCTGACTGCTCTCAGGCTCGTGAGATGTTCAGCAGGCTCATGAGATGAGTGGTGAGAGCCCACTGGAGAGCAGCCATGGCACCAGTGACTCCCAGAAGGAGACTTTTTTTTTCCAGTCTTGCTTCAGACTTCCCGATGTGCTCCTCTTTCAACCAAAGGTAGAAAGTCCTGGTTTTGTTCCACACTTTTCATCTTGTTTGTGAATTTATATTGGGACATGCCAGGCCGTTGCTAAGGGTTAAACAGTCTCCTCCTTCCACAACCTTCTTCAAGTGACTTTTCTGCTGTCTCCTCCTGTTGGTTTCTAGCCTGGCTTTACATTTAATCAGCTCTCCCCTTCACAAAGTACATTGATAACACTTATAAATCATATACTTCCAATGTTAATAAGGCACAACCCCTCCTCTTTTGAGATGTATTCATCTTGTTACGAGCTTTGTGTGATCTACATGTGACATATCAAACGATAAAAAGGCAAATGTAAAGTCTGTCAGGACAATGCAACCCCTCCTCCATCAAATCAGAATAACACAACATATAAAATGAGATTGTTTAGCATATTTGTGACCCTTGTAATTAGGAAGATGAATGGATTTGTTATGAAGACTAGAGGAAAGGACTCAAGTGGCTTCAGTTCATGTTCCAGCTTGTCTATAGGGTTTCTGTGGGATCCCGGACACTTCCCTGAAAGGTTCTGTGCCCAAAATTCAGAATGAACATGGTAGTATTCTTTCCTCACATTTTCAGGAATCGCTCTGAAGGCTGAACTTTCCAGGGCAGCAGTTTGCCTACAAGCTTGCCTCCATCCTTTCCCCAAAAAGCAGATTCTGAGTGTTCCCCTCCTGCAAGCAGAGCCCCTGCCTTAAAAAGGACTCTTGTAGGATTTTGTGAGTTTAAGCCCCGACACCTCCTTCTCCCAGACAAAGTTGCAGAGGCATGAAATCTTTAAAGTATTCCAGCATGTCCAGTATCACTTTACAGACAAATGCTAATGAGATCATAAGCAATTGACCAGAAACAAATAAATAATTCAAAATCTACTGCAAGTGTGAAAAGTATTTAAATGCTATTGATAAACTAATCTACAGACTCCATTAGCAATTCAGTCACACAGCACCTGTATTGATCAGGGAATTTAAGCACACGCACAAAAACAAACCCCAAAAATACAGCAAGCAAAAGCTAGTTTGTTTGGCAGTTCTTTAGCAAGCAACTTCATTAACATTTAGGAGTTTACTGTGTCATTTGCTCTGGGAGTTTTCTTGCCTTGCTGTTTTACTGACTGCAGTAATAGCCTGAATGCTGTATCTCTGGAGTCATTTAAACAAAGTTTTTATATTTAGGTATAATATGGATTAAAAATCATATGGTCATTGCTCCTTGTGAGGCACCTACACATTGCTGAATTAGCTAATGCCACATGCCTGCCCTCCGAAGTCAGCTTTTGGGTTACAGACAGCGTTGCTTCCTGATATGCTGGATTGTTCAGCCTTTTCCCTCGCTGCTGGGAGTGAATTTCCTCCTAAAATACCTTGTTTGGGTGGACCCTACAGCACCAGCATGGGCTTGCTGCAGGTGTGTGTACGAATGGATTCCACACACCGTGGTGGCAGGTGAAGCCCTTGAGAAGGGCTCAGCACATCCAGCACATCCACACGGAGCCGCTCGGGGATCCAAACTTCTTCCGTCTGTCTCAGGCAGCATGAAACGTCCCATGTGGCACATCACACCCTATCAGGCCTTCACCTGGCCCTGTTTCCCTTGTTTTCATCCCTTCCCAGCCACGAGGCAGAGTGAGACTGTCACTTGGCCACCACAGAGGAGGCGAGGGCTGGTGACCCACCGGCACAGCAGAGGTGGGGGCAGGACAACGAGCAGACCTTCCAGTGGAGGGGGTCTCTCTTTTCCTCCCCCCCTTTCCTAATTGCCTAACACACCAATGTCTGCAACTCAAGGAGCATTTTGCAGTGTCGGCTTCATTCCTGAAGACATGGTTGAAGGCAGGAAAAAAGCATTGGGCTCAGCAGTGGTCCTGACAGATGATATTTGCAGCTAGGTCTCCGTCTCCTCAATCCACCCTTAGGCTCAGCCAGACCTGCCAAAGCTCCCTTCTTTGCTCTTTCCCGCTGTCACCCAGCAGCCTGCATCAGGGCAATTACCAAAACAAATCAATCTTCTCTTGACAGTTCATTTACACTGAATTAATTTGGAATTAGAAACTGTTATTGCAATTGGCAGCTCCTGATATTCCCAATACAACGCGGCATCTGCAGGGAAAACAACTCTAGACCCCGGCGTTTGAATTAAAAAGGACAGTTCTTCTTGATTGAGATATAAAACCAGAAAGGATTTTTTTTTTCCCCACTCCAAGTTCTTGTTAGTTTTAGGCTGCTGGCAGCAAATCCGGATCTGCAGTGTCCTAAATAAAACTCTCCTTATGGTGGCACAATTTTTTCTCACTCAGAGCAGAATTTTTGAGAGTGCTGCATAGGGATGAGACACCTGAGTCTTAATTTGCACCGTCCACGTCGTGTTGGAGCCTACAGTGCAGGGGCACGTTGGAAGAGGCAGTCTGAGCAATCTGGTGCCCATTTCACAGGTAAAGAAACTGAGACACAGAGAGGTTGAGAGGTGAATTTGCCTGATCTGGTTTTCCCCTCTGAGGCTTGCAATCTGAGATGCTCCCATTAACAAAATGTCCTGCTTTCCTTTTTAAAAAAACAACAAACCAAACCAAACCAAAAAAAACCCCACCCAAGCCAAAACAGCTTCACATAAACAAAAAACCCCAAAGCCTCACATTTTGTAGGAAAAAATATTAAGCTTTGCAGAAAATATTTCAGAATCCTGTGGCTGATCCCACAACATCACGTTTACACTCCCACATGTTACACTCCCTCGAGGTATTTATTTACACCCCTGTCTGAGGGCATTTGACCCAATATCTCCTGCCTACAGGCACTCATGTATTAAGCCCTAGGAAAACCTTAACTCTGGGATTTGCTTTACATTTTAGTCGGCCCTGAAGTGGTCAGAGAGTTGGACTAGATGGTCATTGTAGGTCCCTTCCAAATGAAACATTCTCTTCTCTATTCTAACCTATAGCACTTCTTAAAATTGTTTGCCAATTCGCTGGACCAGAGCAAAGATACACAAATGAAGAGGATAAAAATGACAACCACAAGGGTTTCTGCCGCCCTCTCTGATCCCTACCACCACCACCACTGTTTGCACTTTGTTTGGGTCTTTGGGAGTTCTCATTAGCTGGACTTTATGGGTGAGGAAGGCTGAGAACCACCTCAAGGACCGGAGAAGGGGCACGGAGCTGCTCAGCCAAGGCACGACAGGGGTGCTGCCAGGAGCAACCCATCTCTCAGCACCTGGGAATTTTAGCATTGCAAACCAGCACACCAAAAAGATTGAAGGGGCACCCAGGGTCAAGCAGGAGCTGGGTAGTGGCTCGGAGGCTTTACAGCTGGACTGAAGGGCTTAACATGGTAATTGTGAACCTCTGTCCCTTCGTGGGTCTAATCCCTGATCTGTTTCCTGCTCCACCTTTGCTGGGGCTGGGCATGCACCAGATTTCTTGGTTTCAGTGGGTTATTCTGTAATTCCAGTATGTCCCTCTGCTCTGAAGTGGAGCTGGAAAGTGTCCCGTGAAGGGAAAGGAGGAGGAAAAATAACTGTGTGGGGTTTCACACGTTGGTTCCCCGCTGCCTTACGTTGCCCTATCCCACAGCACGTGAGGTGAATGGGATGTATCCTCAACAAACATCCCGGACCTACATCCATCCATCTTACACAAAATTCTGTGCTGTACCCCAATAGTTCCTCCACCCTGTCAGTCATGGGCTTATGCACCAGGAGACACTCATCATTAGCATCCTCCCTGTGCAAATTAAACGTGTATCCCTGTACAGTTTATCCCTGACAGAATTCCATTTCATCCAGTCTCGCTAGCTGCTACAGAAACCACCAGGGTGAACGCTCCTGCCTTGCCTGGATTCCTTCAGATCTTTCTAGAACATGAAATCAAAATGGAAGTAAACAAAATGTTAAATGGGAATATCCGCTGCTGAAACCAACTCATTTTTATGGGGATGCAGTACCTGAGCAGGCAAACAGGAAGGCATCAGAAATTCAGACACCTAAATTTCTGTCCTTATTGGAGACCCATAAACTGGCAAAAAAAAAAAACTCCCAAAAAAACCCACAACAACAACAAAGGACCTAACCAAAAGATTCCCCTCCCAAATTTTCGAGTAATCCTGCCCTCGGTGGGACTTTTTCACTGAAACTCAGTTCAAGGAGCCAACCTCAAGGATGTTGGTGTGGATGGTGTCACCACAGGCTGCAGCCCCTGCACACGCTGCTGCTGACAGCTCTCTCTGAGGGCTCCCCTGCCATGCTCAGCCTGGCTCTCCCTGCTGCAGATCTGCTGAGCAGGGATAACACTGGGATGAATTTTACCCCTGGAAGCCTCAGCACCCCAGCCCACCCCACCCCACTCTGCACACACAGCCCTAAGAGCACACTGCACCCGGTCCTGCCGCACACTGCACATCCACGTGTTTACTCCAGGCAGGGAAAGGAGGGCAGGATCAAGCCCCAGCAGCCTACAGAGACATCCAGCATCATCCCTCTGCGCTTTGGGACCTCACAGGCAGCCGGGCCTTTTGTGCCAGCACCCAAGAGCTTAGACATACATGGCAAATTTGGGCGAGGTGCTCATGCCCCAGCTCCAGGATAGGCTCCCTTAAACATCTCCGTGTGCCAGAGCAGCTTCCTGGGATGCTGAACTCCCGGTGTCTTTGTCGGGATCTCAGCACTCAGTTACATTTCAGCAGATGTCTAAACGCTGTCTTTAACAGGGGTGCTTTGCTGAATAGGTGGAAAAGCCTCGGCTTTACACCAGCAGAGGATCTGGCCCACAGGCTATCAGGCATATGGCTATCACAACAATGCCGAATTAAGCTATTTAAATTGCCTATGGAATGCCAGAGGGTCCACGTGCTTTTTTTTTTTTTTTTCCCTTGGTAAAAGTCCTCTTTGTTATTATTCTGATGACCAACTTGGGCTGCTTTGCTTTGTCATTTTTAGTCAGTCCACAAATTCCCTGAGCTATACAATTTATGGTTTTATCACCAGTTCCTAAGCTTTTCTACCCCGTCTCTCCTGCATCTCAAATACTTCTCCCCTTTAAATAAACCTGCTTCATTTTTTTTTCATAACTTTCCAAAGCAGATAAAAAATTCTTGAATTTCTGAAACATGCAAACTGATCACTGTGGCATTAAGAAATCTTAAGAAGACTTATTTTAAGGGGTTTTATTAGGGAAATTCCTGCTCTTTAAGATATCTGTACGGTTGTCAAAAGCAGTCACTTTTGCAGATGTTGGGGCTTTTCTTACACTAATCTCCGAGGAAAGCCTGAGCCTCAGAGATCACTTAGCAATTTTTAGATTTAAGGAGATGAGAAGAAAAAGCCAGGGAGCTGGTCCCTCTTAGGGTCAAGTCTTATTTGAATTCAGAGATCTCTTCGTCTAACATGCAACAGTGTCGTTAAGATGACGGCTAATTAATGCGAGATGACTTTGAGATTGCATTGAAAAAAAGGGGAAAAAAAAATAAAAAGGACAAAGAAAAAGTGCAACCTAAAGAAAAGCAAGCCTGGCCCCTCCCCGAGGAGAAGCAACGCCACAAAAACTCTGTTTCCACTGGGTCACCGGTATCAAACCATCAACAAAGCTAAGAGCCAGCAAAAACTAGTCCTTCCTTACCCAGATCAGGACTGGGCTGGGTGTAAAATGCGTTTTGATGTGCCTCAGCTCTCAGCTATTTCTCCCTGGCCAGGCTGCTATCTGTCCATCAATCACAGTAATGCCACCCTTCATTTTTGTCTCTCAATGTAAAGGAATTAGGTAACCGTACTTATTTAGGATCTCTATTAGTTCTGTATTTGTAATTTGTCAAGTCTTTAACACCTTTTTAAGCTTGAAGAGCACTAAGCCAGATCTGTTCTTCTCTAATCACATCAGCTTATTTCTGATTTCCAGAAATTACAAGGAACACAGGCAGGGGAAAGGCCAGGGTCTGGTGTAAACACGCAGTGCAGAGCTGTCCCTGTCCCTCTCGGTGCCACCAAACCCTCTCTCCGTGCTCCATCGGAAGGTACCTGCCCCCAGCGGGAACCATCCCGGGGAAGAGGAGGCAGCACCTTTCCCCTCTGATCAAAAGCCATATCCAATGTACTTGATACTCGAGGCACTTGGGAATATCTGCTCCCGACCCAATCCCTGCAAGCAGATGAGCTGCTCAGACTGTCAGATAGCTTACTAACCCCAGCCTCCTCCTCCTTTTTTTTTTTTTCCTTTTTAAAGCAACACAGATTAAAGGAAGCGTGTTTCCATGTGGTATTCATTTGCAAATTAGCCACAGTTCCCTAACATTAGTGTTAGTAGGTATTTAACTCCTGCCTCTTCCTTTTTTCTTCTTATCCTAGCCAATCAAGTTGTTTAAAACAGAGCAGTCATACATGCATATGCACGGTAATTGTATATATGTATACACAACATTCAAAACCAACGCCAAACTATGCCCAAATGTATATTCCTCCCTGTCTCACAAGTCCTTTAATATCTGATTAATGTCTATTTTACTCCTTCCCCCGGAGTATTTAGCCTCGCTGTATAAATCTGCATATATTTTGCAGATCCAGTGGAAGAAGTGGAGAAAGCTCCATTGGTTGAACTGAGGAGACTCACTCGGAGGAGCCAGGCCGGATGATGGGAGGAGTTCCGAGGGCGGTGAAGTGGCCGTGTCTGGGGCGCAACGTAAGAATTAATCAATTATAATTAATGAGTGCATGAGTTTTATGCTGTAGCATTAACATATGTATTTTTCTTTCATTTGGAGCAGTGCAGGATAACTGCACTTCCTAGCGTGGCTGCAGCTGTGGCGCAGTTTGGAAGCCGTGATTTCCCGGGTCAATCCTGATGCAGCCTAATGGAATTTGTGTAGAGAGCGATACTCTTCCACATGACCCCATGATTTCATGATTTCTTGATTTTTAAAGAGCACTTAGATGGGTGTGATGACGTGTGAAGCAACACACATTCGTGGGTCTGAAGTGCACCGTGGGCTGTAAGGGATCGGATTTTTTCAGGAGGTTGCTGCTTTCAGCATAGATCTCAAAAAAAAGCAGCTCTGATCTTTGCGCTATTGGTATTTTCAGCCTTCCTTAAATATTTGTTCCCTTGGATTTTCCTGGTCGGATTCTCTTCTCTTCTCTCTCAGTTTGGAAAGGCCTGATCCAGTGTTCCTGGATCAGAAGAGAGAGGAAGGCTTCTCAGGACCACCCCGGGCACTCACATCTCCAGAGGTTCTGCTCAGCCACTCTGTGCTATTGAGAAATGAGTGTCCACATTAAAAACTTCTTGCTTAGTTTGGCCAGAATCTACCTCAGCCCAGACTGTGAGAAAACTCTACTCGATGGCCTGTGCGTTGCTTACAGCCAGAAATTTGCAGAAATTTGGTGTAAAAAAACCAGATCAGGTATGAATCCACGCTTGGGATGGGAGTGTAAGAACAAGCTGAGTCTCTGTTAACACGACTGGCAATAATTACCACTCACCCAGTGACAAGCCAGGGTTTAGTGTGAACTCCTCACATGACAAAAAACTCTTGGTCGATCTGAGGTTTTTCGCTCTTACATCATTGTGATAGGCATAGTTTGAAAAGCTTGCCATGCGGCAGCTGCCTCAAAATGGGGGATTTTGGGGTAAGCACCGCTGGGAATTTGGATGTTCCCTGGGATAAATACTTAGTGATCACTCCACAGCATCTTTATTGTTGCTGCTGGATCTGACCTCACTGCAACGTCAGTGTAGTTTCACATTTCCTCTGTTTTATGACTGCAGACACTGCTGAACTTCCTGCCTTTCCCGTAGAAATCTGGTGACCAACAGAGGATGGGGGATTTTTTAATCAGGGGTCAACAGATATTCAAAACTGATTGTATATGAAAGAAGGAAAAATCCTAGGAGCTGTTGATGAAAGTGTTCAGCTTTTGGAATAAAACTGTCATCAGTCTTAATTACCTCTGGTGTTGCCCGTAGGAAAATCTTCAGAACACTTCCAGGTCCTTCAAACGCTTTCTCCTTTGCTGCTGAAGATGGGAGATGAATAAAAAATAAGATGAAATTATGTAATCTGGAGCTTCCATGGAGGAGAAATAGCAGTTTAGAGGAGAAATAGTGCTTTGGAGGAGACGTGGGGTCAGTCTTATGGTATAAGAGAAGGTTTGGAAGACTAAAATGAGCTCAGCTCTGGATGGAGTGTAACTGATGGAGAAAAACCTTCGGTCCTAGAGAGATGGTGTGTTTGCATGTAAAACCATGCTCCACACAAACTGGTGCTCCACCTGTTCAATGCAGTTTCCCACATTGCTAGATCTAATCCTACAGCAATAAATTAGAGAAAATATCTCCAAAATTTTATTACCAGCAAACTCTTACCTGTGGTCTCCACTGAGGTTACTCCCTGCATCAATAAAGGTTGAGGTGAAATCAGTTACTTTGGGTATCTATGCCCTTGTGGGTGGCTTCAGGGACATTCCCCACTCCCACATCATCCTCATGCCTGTGTGAGGGTGGGTTATTGATACTGTAGAGGTCACTGGGGAGCTGCAGCCACCTGCAAACATTTCCATTTCTTTCAGTCAGGTTCTTCATAGCTATTGCAAGATTACTTTAGCCATTACAGAGTTTTCAAGCTAGTTTAGATACCTTCTTTCTTGTTTCTTGGCTGTACTTGACACACACAAGACTGATAAACTCATTTTTACACAAATGCAAACCAGGATCTCCCTGTATTCATCTGACTCCCAGGCAGGAGGCTTTAAGATAAATACAGATGTTCAACCAGCGTTGGCAGGCATGAATTCCATACAAAGAAACTTGAGTGTTGCCCTTTTCCACTTGTTTGTGCTATACCCCAGAGAGAGAAATTCTGATTGCTTTCCATGACGAATTATGTCTGGCTGTTGTTATTCCGCAGGCATCTCTTCCAAGGGCAACACAAACCCTTCACTGACCTGGACGGTCAGGCTCCAGAGCACTGACCATCGGTAGAAGAAAACTCCACCACTTCATGGGTCCTTTTCTTCCAGGGCTGAAATCCTGGGGAAAAAAATCTGCCTCTATGCCCCCACAACCCTTCTGCCAAAAGTCTGCAATCAGCTTTTTAATACAGGGCAAGGACTTGTCTAAGAATTACCCTCAGAACTCCCAAATACCTTGACCACTTATAACTGCTTCTAGACTTACTTAAAATCTTCAGACTTCTAATAAGATAATAAAAACAAACAGAGAAAACAAACCACCGGAGGTGAGAGGTGGAGGGTGATGGAGGGTGATTTTACCTGTCACTGCACCAAGTTGGGTGTTGATGAAGTTAAAGCTATACAGAACACCTGATAGATGTACAGAGATAAAATGAGAGAGGAGAGAGCACAATGCTGTCAGTTCATCTCTGAGCCAGGATAAATATTAACATTATCAGACTACTGTGAAAAATCCCAGAGAGGGATTACAACCAGAGATTCCTTAGAAGAAGAACGGGTGAAAAAAGAAAAGAGAGAGATAAATGGACGCCTTTCTGAATGCTCTGAAGGCAGTGAGTATCACTTTCTCTCAACACATTGTCAAGCTCTTTCACAGAGCAAACAGGTCTTTCATTTCACAGCCTCTTCTCCCTACTCAAGGGCCATGGGTAGATCCTGGAAAGAAAGAGGATTTTGGAAACTTGTCAAGTGGCGGGAGGGGCTTTCAATTGGTGTTTGAAAAAGGACTCGGTGAAACCCGATCTTGTGTTATCACAAGCACCACTTTCCTTTCCATCCCCTGCCCTCACCCGCCCCGGTTTGCTTTCCCCCAAGATCTGGCATCAAAGGGAAGTTCAGGAGAAGTATGTGGGGTGACAGCTTCAGGTGTTGGCACAATCTCTGTAAAGGAGTGAACGAGATGCTCTCGGGCTGAGGACACAGACCATGCACCCCAGCAGCTCCAAAAGGCTTTAGCAGGTGCAGGGGTAGGTCTTTGCCCAAGGACTGCTGTGTCCTGACCCAGGAGCACCTCAGCTGGAAATCCATGCCCCAGCCTAACCAGTCCCCAAACTCCATCCCTGGCTTTAGAGCTGTGCCTTCATCATTTCTGCAGTCAAAGCTGCTTTCCCCTCTTTGCCTTTCTACAGTTCCCCACCGTGTACGGGCTGGGAACCAGGAAATCAAATGAGTACAGGTTAAAAATTAACCCTTCTCCACAACCATGAGTTGTTATTATTAACCTAGATCATATCATGATGGGGAAGAAAAATACAGGTGAGTAGGACAGGTTTTTTTATTGCTCTCACACTGCAGGATAACTCCACAGTTACGCAACCAAAAATACAGAATTTTTCATCAAGGCAGCAAACAGAGACCAGTTGAACATCCAGGAGCTTTATTAGTATTTGAGCCAGCTACCAACGAAGCACAGAACATTGTCTGTACAAGGAAGAGTTTCAGTGACAGGGTTTTCTTATCTCTGGAAAAGAAATTATTGAAGAGGAAGTGATAAAGATAAAATGGACTGAAAAAAAAGCAAACAGAATAGCTGTTCACCCTTTCTCCCTCTAGAAGAACTGGAAGGCAGCAGCTGAAACTTGCAGGCCAGCTGGAAGAGGAAAAATAATTTTTCACACAAAGCCTGTCTAGTCTGTAGAGCTTCTCACCACTGGATGTTGTGAATGATCAAAGGCAACTGGAGAAACTAATCAAGGAAAAAAATTAATTCTGGTTACATCGGAAAGTCCCTCAGCCACACATCTGGGGCTCGGAAGAGTATTCTGGTGAAGGATCCCTGTGACTTTGTGGTGTGACATTCCTCCATCAGTGGTCACTGCTGGCCACAGCTGGAGACAGGATGCTGAGAGGGATCAGCTTTTGCACAGAGATTGGCCTTTGAAATGACCAGTGGAAGTGTCACTGTCATTTAACACAGCACTGGTAGATAACACCTTCCTGTCCACCGCCCTGCCAGAGTCCAGATACCTCGGCAATGATTTTGAGTGATACTAAAACTACCAGGTGCAAGTTTTCAGCTCAGTAGTGAAGGTGGGGATGGCCAGCCCAACCCCAGCTCCCATGTCCTCCAAATCCACGACTGGCAGTGCTCTCCCCAGTGATAAATGAAGATCTGGGCTTCCCACAGACACTGTGCTCACACTGATCATTAATCTGAGCAAAGACCCAGGGCTGATTTTCATAAGTGCTGAGTACAGACAGCCCCGACTTAAGCCAAAAGGAGCTGTGAGCCTTCAGCATCCAAGGCAACGAGGCTGAACCATCAAAATCTCCTCTGCTCAGAAACTCTGTGGTACTACAGAGCCAGCTGCCAGCGATCTGCTGCCTGGCTGTGACTGGGTTGGGCACGGAGCAGGTGTTGGGGATGGGGTGAGGATGCTCCAGGGACTGGCAGGACTGTGCCATGTTCCTCCAAAAGTGGTGACAATGCAAAGCTGGTAAATCCTATTCCAAGGAGCATCTTGTGGAAAAGGGGCTTCTTAGCAAAGGAGGGCTTGTGGGGGTGCAGGGACTTGCTCTGGGACCTCACGGCCTCACATCTAGGAGGGTTGTTGTCAGGGTAACATGATGGAAGTGTTCCCCATGAGTAAGAATGAAAATATCCCCCTTCCAGATTGTTTAGCCCTGGACTCTGCACAGCATTAACCCCACAACACAGGTTTTTCTCCCTGACCTGCAAGCCACCCTCACGCTCCTCCCAGCAAGGAGGGCTGATGGGTGTTTTGTAAAAATCCCCTCCTTCTGTATTTACTTCCGAACCCAAATGCCAGGAGACAGTCGACAGCTGGCTTAAATCTCTGCAGCTCAGGAGATCAGTCCCAAACCCCCCCACCCCCCTGCCGCCTTTTCTAATAAAAATTAATTTATTATGATCCAGAGAGTTGAAATTAATCTGCCTCCGGAGAGGCTGTGTCTGGCGAGGCCCGGTGAGGAGGAGGCAGAGGGCTCCGGAGGGCACATTAACAGCATTGTTGTGCTTAATGTTGTGTAGCAGCAACATCTGCTAATTTAATGCACGAGCAGCCAGCTGCCTCCGACAGCTCCTAACAAGGAGTGGGCAGTGGGGAGAGGGGAGCTTAGCAGGAGGGTGAAGGTATGAGGGGCTGGGGCTGCTCTCCAAGCCCCCCTCTCCACATCCTGTGTAATGGCAGCATGAGCTGATTAAGCTTTTGGTCTGCTGCCTGGCTGTGACCTGCTGCGGGGACCACCCCAGCATGTTCCTGCTGCTGGGACCTAGGGGACATCCAAGCTCTGCAAAGGCAGTAGCGAAGGGGACACTGGTGGCTTGAAAGCCCTGTTCCACCCTTCATTTGTTGGGACACTCGGAGCAAGGAGTGAAACAAGTTCTCTGCTTGATCCAGATATGCCCAGAGCAAATGGAGCAAGGGATGGACATCAAGCCCAAACAACGTGGAGATGGTGTGAGGAAAATCACACCTGTACCGAGCCTGGTGTCATTCCCAAGTGGTTCATCCGAGCAGTGGGTTCTTGTGAGCTACTTTTGCAAAAGTTCTTCTGCCCAAGAAGCTTAAAAAGGAAAAAAATAATCCCAACCCTCAGACGACAGGAAAGGATTCCCACTTATGGGATCATAATCAATGTAAAGCTGTTCAGTAGCGTCATGGAAGCGATGTCGTCATATGGGATTCGTGTGGCTGGCAGGTCTCTGAGCTGGGCACAGTGCATCTGCATGAATAAATAGATATGGAAATTCCCTGGCTGCTCCAGGCTTCACTCCCTGGATGCCTGGGTGCTCATGGACCCCGCTCAGCACAGGCAAGGACCTCAGAGGCTCACACTGAGACTGGCGGATGGCTCAGAGGTTTGGGCAGGACCCAGGACTGAAACAGGGAGAGCCTCAAGCTGCAAAGTTTAACATGCTGGCCCTGCAGTGAGCAGGGAGGAGTTTTTCACCCATTGTGGCAGTGGAAGAAGGCTGCAAAATTCAATTTCAGATCTTGCTGGGGGTGGAAGAAAAGGCAGAGGGGAGGTTTTGAATCCTCCCATAAAAAGGGTTGCTCCAAGAGTGAGTCCACGTTCCTTCCCTGATCACACCCAGTGATACCTGCGTCCATTTCACATCTCCATCACCAAGGAAAGGCCCGGGGCCTGACTGCATCCCTCCCAACACCAAAGAATACAGCACTCACAGGAAAGTATTGGTCATTGGGGAAGAAGCCAAGGGTGGACAGCAACTCTGACTTCCACTGGAAAACACAGAAATCTGTAGGGGTTTGAAAACCAGGAGTGAACAAGCCATGGCACGTTCTCCGATACACAGCGGAGTCACAGCAGAGACCTGGACAGGCCCTGACCCTCAAAAGAGGAGGTGATAATTCACAGCTGCTTGCTGTGTTGTGGAAGAAGAATCAGGATTCATGTCCAGTACCTGACACAGGAAATAGCCAGTGGCAGCTCCATGGGAAGAGTGGCTGGGAGAAGCCAGGGCTGTGAGACCCCTAACACTCAGACTGCTCTTATCCATGTGGTGAATATGGGAATATGAGGTTCTTGGTCCTCAAGCTTCTGGGACACCCCCATGTCCCTTGGGCAGAGCAAATTCAGGGCCATGACAGATCCTGCCTCCAGGCGAACCGAGAGCAACACAAACAGAATGGGAAGAGATACTGCATTGGGATAAAAGAATATGGTAAACCTCTTAGGGAAGGGAATGAAATGATTTTTTCTCAAATAACCAACATAAGGATTTGAAAATGAACATCTCTTAGTATTAATTTAATTAAAGCAGCATGCTGCCGTTACTTATAAAGCTAGAAGAATCAGTCTGTTTAATGGGTTCTCAGCTAATCAAAAATTAATTAAGCGTTTAGTGGGGATTCCAAATCCCTGAATTGGATTTAAAGAAGCCTGTTTCCATGTCTTTTTCAAGTGTTGCTTGTTTTACTATAACAGGAGACGTGTTTGATTGTGCAGACCTCCCATTATCCCTGGCTTGCAGGTGATCAGCCTTGAAATTCATTCTTGTTAGTTGATAGCTGCTCCGTTCCCCGAAATGACTGTGACAGAGCATCACTAAGTCTCTGCCAGCCCTAAAAGAGGGCTCAGAGCTTTCCTTTGAGCATTGTGCCATGCATCTCCTCACTAGTTCACAGGTGATAAGGAATGAAGAGCAGAGCGGGGCTGAGAATGGGGAAATCTCCCCATTATTTCTGAGGCTTTTTGGTTGTGCATTGGGCAGTGGCCGTGCATTCAATGGGATCTCTCCCTCCATAACTCTGCTTGCAGATGTCCTGCTGCCTTTGCCCTCAGTAAATATTTCCTGCTGCAGCCTTCTCCCCTCTCTCAAGCCCTTTCTCAGCACTCCATAAGGCAACATCCAGCCCTGAGTGATGGAGGCCACTCGCCCGCAGGCAGCAGCTACCGTGGCCTAGTCCTGAGCTGGATGAAAACAACTCCCGGCAGCAACGTGTTTCAGGAATGCCCTTTGCCCACACCCATTTCTGCTGCCCCTTTCTTCGCCACCACGTTGTGCATTCTGTCTCGATGCAGAAAACAACCCCAGGGAGCAGAGACGGCTGGAAAACACCCTGTCCATTGAAAGGCAAAAAATGAAAATAAAACGTATTTTAACTCCTATCAGTTCTCCAATCCCTCTCGCAGTGAGAGCAGAGAGGTGGGCAGCCAGGCCCTGGGAGGGAAGGCTGGTGCACAGGCAGATGTGGTACTGCTGGAGCCGGCTGCCTGCAATCGCTGCTCATCAAACTGCTCCCTGCAATGGAAACCACGGCCCGAGCCTGCAGCTGGAGACAGCTCGATTTGCCTTTCATCTCTGGAGATCCTTTTTTTTAGCTATTCAGCATGCTGACAATGTAAATAATACCAATAATATTTTTAAAAAGCAAAAAAAAAAAGCATCAAGTGTCAGGCAGGATGCAAAATTTTTCCTCCTCTTTTTTTGGATGGGGGGTAAGGGGTGGAAACTTAGTAATGCTCTACCTGAACCCCTTAAAGCACAACATCTTTGAAGTAGCAAACTGGCAAATACACTCAATCAATTATAAATGAAATAATCTTCTTAAAATATTAGAGATTTGGGTGCTAAGCAATACTGGAAGATTACGGAGAGAAAATCAGTTTTAGAGCTTCCTAAAGTGACAGAAAGAGAATAATCGGAAGAAATGGTGAGAAGTTTAAAACGATTATGTAGATTTGTGTCAGTGAAAATGTCCCAGCAATCCTTAGCCGATCTCTCGTACGCTGGAAATAGATTACGTTCAATCCTTTCTTAAAGGGGTAGGTTTCTTTCAAGTGTGGGGGTGGTTTAATTTCTATTTTTTTACTTTTCTAAGCACCTTTGTGTTATTTTTAACCTTCAAATGAGGCTGGACCCAAGGGCGCGTCTGTGTTTCTTTGCACGTACGGGAGGTGTGTGCGCTGGAGCAGGAGTTGGGGGACGCTGGTGGGCGTGGGGGGCCCCTTCCTCACCTTGCAGCTTTACACCCCACATGGAGCAGCCACCAACTGGAAAGAGACATCGAGCCTCAGCTATCCACAGGAGCAGGGCATTCAAGCCTCATTCTGCTCGAACCAGGCAGATACAGAGAGTTTTCATCAAGGGCAGTTGGTTTTCCCCACGGGGAAACCATCCTGTCAGGGAAAAAATGTGTCTTGCAAAGGCTGAGGCACCCAAGTTTTTGAGCAAAATTCACTCCCAACCTTCCTGTGGCACAAGCAGCTCCAAAAGGAGAGAGAGGCAACCCAAGAAGGGAACAGGAGCCCATAAGGTGCAGTTTGACCCTGGTTTCGGTACAAACAGGTCATGGAGAGCCTGCACCGCATTTTCTTTTGTTGCTGTTGAGATTAAGTTCCCACCCGATCCTTTACTGGCTCTGCATTTCCCATTTACAGCCTCGGTGCAGATTGCTGGGTTAAGTCAGAGCCTACCCTTCACACAGACGTACACTTCACACTTTTTACACATCCCCCAGATAAATCCCCAGTAGAAAGGACTACACGACCTGGAAAACAGCTTTTCCATACAATCACCTCCTTTGGTTTCATGAGATTGCTCGAGTTTGAGATACAAACCACAGAGACTTCATTCCCTCAGGTGTGGTGCTGGCACGCATGTGGGGAGGAGGCTCCCAGAGCCAAGAGAGGAGGGCGGGAGTTCATCAATCGCCCGGGATTTCAGTGCTGGTGTTTGCAGTCAGAAGCAACAGAATAATTCAGAGGGAGAAACTAAAATAGGAGAAAGAGGCATGTCAATGTCAGGGCTGCTTTTAAAGATGGTGCAATTAAAGCGAGGGGTTGGTGAGAGCTGTTGTTAATTGATAGCAAAGGAGAGGAAGCTGTCTCCGGGGAGAAGCAGATAATGTAGGTAATCTTCAGAGAGGATTTGCCTAAAGAGGTTTGGGAATGGAAATTCCTGGAGTCAAGTCGAGGTGGAAGAGGAAGATGAAATCTGGTTTGTCAACAGCCGTCAAGGAGATGTGGACCCACCAAAAATCAGCCAGGCTTTCTAAGATAACGCTGCTGCCTTCACTTAGGAACCACAAATCAGTTCATCTTCTGAGTCATAGGTGTTTTCAGTAGAGAAAAAAGTGCTTTTTTATTTCTAAATCAGGTAATTTCAACAGCAAAAAAAAAAAAAAATAGTCTTTTTGACAATGTGCAATTTTTTCCATTTAAACAAGAAAAATCTTTTTTGTCTTGTTTGTTTCTCCCCCCTTATCTGCTTATTGGTTCCCCTACCTCTTTTGCCCTTACATCTTCCTTTCCTAAGGGCCTAAGTGAAAAAAGAAAACAAAGATAGGCAGAAAAGGATTTCCAGATGAAAACCTTTCTTAGAGATTCTTGCAAAATGTCAAAATGAAAAACTTCCCTAAAAATACTTCAAAAAAACTAAAATTGAGTGCAGAACACGGGATTTCTTAAGGGTCCTATTTTTCAGCATCTCTGAGCACTGGACGTGTTTTTCTTTGGGTTTGGAGGAATTTGGGGGTTATCCCAAGTTATGGCCACTCTCTGTGCTGCTCACCCCCCGTATGCCCGTGGCTGCTTTGGCCTCATCATCTGCAGCAGCTTCCCCAGAACACCTTCACCTAATCCCAGCCCTCCCTGGGGATTCAGACAGTCGGAAATAGCAGCCCTTACCTGTCTCCGATGGAGAGGGTAGGCAGAACGAGCTAATGTTTGTAAAGCTCTTAGCAGATGACAGTGCTGTTGTGTGGTACTACACCCACATTATAGCTGGATGCCGCTTGATAGTCAGGCATGGAATCAATTTTTGAATAATGGATATTAAAAACGTCAACTATGACACCCAGCCATAATGCCTGCCGTGCGCTGAGTGCCTGTATATTGTTTCACACACTTAATATACAGTGGAGGCACTGTAATTACTCCCTGCTAATCCCCACACTTCCTAATCTGCCCGTCCGCCTGAAACCTGGCTGCCTCTTCCCACCTCTGCGCAAAGATTTCAGAGCACAAGCTGCACCTAGCTGTCACTGCGCTAAGACACCTCTCTCCTTCTTTTTTTTTCCCCCAAAATATTGTGAGTTGCCAAGCAAAGATTTGCTAATTGCACTTATCCAGATCCCTCAACCCGCTCTCGGGCTGCATTTATTACCAGCAGTCACTTAGCATCAGTGGCGTGGAACAAGTTGTTTACCCGGGGAAGGGAAAGGCAAAAGCCCTCAAAGGAATACTGTCAGGAATTATGCACAAGGGAAATGTGTTTATTTGCAGCATAAACTGTGGGACGTGTGGGCATAGAGGGCTCGGCCTCACTTGGAATTAACCACCTGAAAATTGAGCACAGAGTCTAAACAAATCTAGGCAAGTTGTCTTTGTTTAGAGCTCCTTGGCCTTTGAGCCAGCTTGTGCTGCCAGTCTTTTCTGTCAGGTTAGGGAGATTCACCTTGTTTCTGCCAGACCCATCCACCAATACACATGAGGGGTAGGTGAGGTTCAGACAGGGACACTGAGCAGCTGGGAAGTGATCATGAATATCCTCAGACTGGGAAAGAGGAACCTTTTCACCAACAGAAATACCTTGAACCAGTCTTTCCAGCTGGAGCAGAGGGGCCTGAAACAATCAAACCAAGCTTCATGTACAGCTTGATAGGATGACAGGAGGGACAACAATAATTTAGATGGGTATGGGCTTTTCCAGCCTCTAGTTCAGTCTCCTGCTCCAAACAGAGACCATTTGGAGGTTAGATGCAACTTCGGCATTATTTCAGGTTGCTCAGAGCCTCATCCGGCTGAGTTTTGAGTGTCTCCAAGGATGGAGAATCCTCAGCCACTCTGGACCCCTTTATGGGGTTAACAACAGGCTGCACGGCATGGATGACAGGGGTGGTGGTGAGGGGGAATGTGGGTGGGAAGGAGAGAAAGCCCAAAATATCAGTGTTCATCTGCTTCTGTCCAGCTCACCTGACACCCCCCACCTACACTCTGCTGCAGAACAGCAGCTGTGCAGTGCCATCCCTTTGGAAAAGTCCCAGTCTGTCCTCCCTGTCCGTCTCAGTGCCTGCAGGCAGCAGCACAGGCTGCAGAGGGACTGCTATTAGGGAATATAGCTTTATTAATTAGATCCAGGCCCAGTTTCCTCGCAGGAGAAGGAAATTACCTGCACTTGAGCTGAGCAGGAAAAGCCTCTTTTCTGCTCTTATTGCACATTTCGTCTCTCCCTCCACCCGTGAGTTCTGTGCTGTGCCAGAACCCCTGTACGGGAAAACTCCTGCCTCGTGGCTGGAACTGGGGCACCTCGATACCCCTGAAAATGAGCCAGAGGAGGAAGAACTTTGCTGGGATGGTGACTGGATTTTACCCCTTGAGCTCCATCTCCGACAACTCCCTGCTCTGTGAAACCTTTATGACTCAAATGAGGTCAGATATGCCACCATAGATCAGGCAGAGCCACACTGCTGATGACCTGAGGGCTCAGATATAAAAGAAAGGGTCCTTGAGGTAATTTGCTCACAGTCACCTTAGACATAAACCCACTTTGCTTTAGAAAATCAACCTGTGTGTGTCATACATGGAAGCACTGTAGAGGTGCCACCTTCATCTCAAAGCAGGTCTTTTACTTACACATCAGAGAGGTAAACTGAGGCACGCAGCAGTGGAGAGGAAAATGTAAGTTGGACCTGTCTCCTTTTCTTTTTAGTGGAATTGCTTGGATTTTTGTGTTATATCACTTAGGGGTAACCTAAATATAGACCAAAAGCCCAGGATGGGCTGCAAGTTGGCACACAGCAGAAAGCCAATCCCTGCCCAAGTGTCTCTCATTCCCCATCCATACTGACGGAGCAGGGGCCAGAGAATGGAAAAATCTTTCTGTTTACAAGAAATTCACAGTTTAAAAATAAAAAAACACATTTACAAGGCTGCACAAAATGTGCTCTTTATTCAGGTGCTCTGGTCTCCACGTTCAGCCTCTGCCTCCTCAGCGTTGCTTCTGGGTTTAGCCCAGAGCCGCAGCACACGAACACCACCAGGTCCTGCTGCACAGCATCTGAGGATCCAATTTGGTTTATTTTAAACCTAGAGAGTGTTGGGGAAGCAAAAAATTAACAGCACCAGTGCCGTGACTCCCTGCACAGCCGCAGCAGGGCCGGTGCCAACCCTCCACGCGCAGCCCGGCACGGCAGCCCCTGAGCCCTGCGCACAGCCTGAGACAGGCAGCACGCCAGCCTGAGACGGCTCTGAGCCCAGAACTCGATTACTGCTTAACTTTCCTGCCAAGCCTCCAGCTCCCTCTGTGCTAAATCATTCCCCATCGATCCGTTCCCATTATAAAGCTCCTGTCTCCCCCACGAGCATGCGACTCCATATGACTCGACTTCCAGCACAATTGAGCTCGGACCCTAAAAATCAATACTGCAGCAACCCAAGGATCAGAGGCCAATGAGGTCTTTAACAAACGTGTCTGGTGCTCTTGACTTGAGTAGGCTTCAGCCTACTTTGAGGTCCTTTCTGATCCATCATGGGTTTGTTCAAGTTGTCATAAAGCAAATTTGCAGTCATTGATCCAGGCAGAATGAAGTTGTGAATATCAGATGGGGGATGGAGGGGGGAGAATAACCCTAGAGAAAGAGTTTTAATAGCTTATAGGCAACACATGTCTGAGCCAGAGAAAAGCAAATTAGGAAAATGCAAACGAAACAAGCTTTTTCTATTTGGTTTTTATTTTTTTTTCGGCCTTTCTTCCCTCTGGAGAGGGAAGCTGCTCTGGCTCTTAAGAAAAACAAAAGGAAACAATAAATATTATTAACGATAATATAGGGCAGGGCTTTTTCTAATGGATGAGGCCTATGGCTACACATACTTGGGATATTAACTGTAGACCACGTTATATAACGATAACTTATAAATATATAGAAAATAACAGGCCAGATTCTTCTTTTCCATGAAACCCTGTGGCTCCTCTGAAGCCAATTCAGCTCCTGCCAGCAGACAGGACCCAGGGAAACTCATTTCAAAGCAAAAATAACCGAAGAGGGAGGAAAGTTGCTTTCCATAAAGTGCGATTCTGATGACAAATGACCCAACCACCTGCAAAATGTATTAACGAGGCTTCTCTATGCAACAAATTGCACAAAAGCCAATTGAATTTAATATAAGGGTCATTCATCTCCCTGGCTTTTTGTTACTTTTAATTCAGCTCCAAATCTTTTCAAAACTCATTAAATGAAACATAATCAAAATTCACATTTCTGTACCTTTTCCTTTATTTCCAAATCAGAACCATAGATCCCAACACTCCCAGCTTGGCTCAGCTCTGCTTTCAGAGCTGCCACCCATCCTCTGCAAGGATAAAACCATTTCAAGTTTCAAAGATCGCTGAGAAATGGGGATCCAGGTTGGGATTTCTTGTGCAGGAGATGTCGACTTCGCCTTCACATTACCTAAAACATTGGTGTGTTCAGAGCAAATATGGGATGTTCACCGAGATTTTAATGGCAAGTCTGGAAAAGGAGGAATAGCTGGCAAGCGAGGAACCTTCCTAAGCCCTTCTCCCACAGGCTCTGGGAAGAGGAGCAGTCCCTGCCTTCTCCCCACAGTCTTCCCTCTGACGTTTTCAACTGGCAGGTCCCACTTATAACCCCACTGAGCTGTAATGGTTTGCTCCCTGCTGTGCCAAGCCAGTGGAGTCCTGGTACCCATCACTCCCCACGATGATGATGCAGCAGCAGATCTTCAACAGGCAGTGCCCTGGGTCACCTGTCCTCTCACTGGCAGTAGTTCTCCTTCTCCATCCCTCTGAACAGCTCAGGTTGTGGGGATGGGCAGCCTCCTCCAGGCAGAGCAGAGGCAGGGCCAGGTGAGCAGCTTCCATCCATCCATCCATCCATCCATCCATCCATCCATCCATCCATCCATCCTGATGTTGGTGGGAGCCACTGAGTGCTGAGGAAAGACAGCTGGGTCCTGTGAAGTGGAGGAGGTGTTGGGAAGGGAAGCCAGGAAGCGTCTCAGAGAGTAGGGGCTCTCCAAAAAATTCAGCAATGGAGTCACCCGGTGTTGCACCACCAATAATTCCATTCCCCAGGTCCACCTCTACAGCAGCGTGGGGATATTGTCGCTGCGCAAACCAGTTGTGTTCATCAACCCCCCGGCTCCCTGCTCCTTCCCAGGTGAGATTTGAACCCGTTTGGTACCACAGAGTGTCATGAGCTTGCTCCCTCTTCTTGCCTGGTCTCTAAGTAGCAGCCTCTGACTGCTCACAGCTTTCCCTGTCACTCAAGATTTATCCTTTAAGAAGTCCCAGTGAAACTACCCTGGGGTTCAGTCGTCGCTGGTTAGGCCCAGAAATCCCAGTCCAAGAAAGATTTTCAACTTTTCTCCCGTCACTCACCGTGGCTGAGGTGACAGGAGTGTCCCTTTTACAGGAAAACCGATGATTACATTTTCCCTGCCAGCCCAAACTGTAATGAAAACAAAAAGTGCTGCAATTTCTCATGCTGCTCTTCCCTGCTGAGTAAAAGTGACATGAGGTGGATGAAATTAAGTTTCCTCTTCAATTTTGTTTACATTTTTCACCAAAGCATTTTGTGTTTATGTTTATTTTTAACCAGCACCTGTCCTGTCACAGTCTGTCCTGTCACTGCTGTGTTCATAAGACTGAAACAGTTTCCCCTTCTGGCCGGTTCTTCCCCTCTAAAACCTTTTGTGCTTCTCATATCAACATTATCTGTCGAAAACAGGCTCAGGGAGAAATTTCCAGCTGGGTGCATTTGCGTCTTTGCACACTTGGCCATTTCCAGGGAAGTCAATAGGGCAACGCAGCAATCGCAGCACTCGCGTGGAGTGGAGCCGCAGTACCTACGACACCTCCATCTCTGTTTCGTATCGTGGTGATGGAGGAGCAAACAAGGCTTCCACTCCTGATGAACAGAGAGAATCAAGGATTGCTTTCACTGCCTTTGATCCATTTGGCTGAGAACATCCCTCCCTCGAATTCATTCCCCTTTAGAGCCATCTTTCTTCAATCGAAATTACTCCTTAATTCCTCCTTTTCGATCACACCTGCCTACTTGCTTTTCTTCATATCCATCAGCCCTTGTGCTCACCATAAATAGTCTGCGTGAATGTTTGCTCATATTACTGCTGCTTCCAAGTGATGCAGCCTCCACCTTGCACTCTCTGCTCCATCTTCATCTATTGCTTTACCCCGCTGCCTGTCTGAGAGCGGCTGCACACACTCCTGCAAAGCGTTATCTCATTATTTCAATTCTATCTGCTAAAGCGTTTGGAGAGACAGTGTATTAAAGACACTATATAAAAATAAATTGAATCGAGAGGAAATCTATACACCTAAAGTTGTAAAAAGGAATAGTCTCCAGTGATGACTCCATTTCCAGCAACGGCATTGTAACAAGCCGGAGCCCATCTCCCAGCTGAATTTTAAATAGGTCTGCTCAAATTGAGCAGAGCTGCCCAGGCTCACGAGGCTGGGGCTGTGTCCTGGGGAGCAGGGGCTCGGGGAGGCCGGGGAGAGCAGTGCATGGAGCAGGGGATTGGTGCTGCAGCCCACCCTGCCCCCTTCCTGGGCTCCTCCAGACCAACAACCCACCAGCGCGACTTACCCGGCTCGGCTGGGAGTTGCAAAGATGAACAGACTGCCTTTCCCTCAGCTGCTCCCTTGGGCATCATTCCCCCCATTCAGCATTCCCCCCATCATCAAGGTAGCAAACCCTGGCAGCTGCCCCTGTGCTGGCACAGTGGGCTGACACTGCCCAGATGTCCGACACCTGCCCAAGCCTCTCTCTCACTGCCCTCCACAGCTGGACAGGGGAGAGAAAACATAACAGAGGGTTCATGAGTTGAGATAAGGACCGGGAGAGATCATACAACAAGTACCCTCATGGGCAAAACAGGCTCGAATTGGAGATATTAATTGAATTTATTGCTAACAAAATCAGACCATGAGAAATAAAAGAAAACCTTGAGAACACCTTCTCCTCCACAGCTCTCACTTTCCCAGCTCCACCTCCTACCCCAGCAGTGCAGGGAGACAGGGAGTAGGGGGTTATGGTCAGTTCATCACCTGTGGTTTCTCCCGCTGCTCAGGGAGAGGAGTCGTTCCCTGCTGTGCCATGGGGTCCCTCCGACAGGAGACCATTCTCCATGAGCTTCTCCAGCATGAGTCCATACCCCTCAGACTGCTGCAGAGTGGGCCATTCTTCCATCAAGGACAGGCTGCTCCAGGGTGGGCTTCTCTCTCCGCAGCCTCCTGTCAGGCATGCACCTGCTCCAGCATGGGTCTCCTCCACAAGCTGCAGGGGCACGGCTGCTTCACCACGGTCTTCATCACAGGCTGCAGAGGAATCCCAGCTCTGGTGCCTGGAGCACCTCCTCTGCCTCTTTCTCCACTGACCTTGGTGTCTGCAGAGCTTTTTGTCTCACACATCCTCACTCCGCTCTTCTCTGGCCGCAATTACAACTGCACAGTAACTTTTTCCCTTTCTTCTCAAATCTGTTATCACAGAGGCGTTACCACCACTTCTAACTGGCCCAGCCTCGGCCAGCGGCACGTCCATCTTCTGGAGCCACCAGGGATTGGCTCTGCTGGACACGGAGGAAGCTTCTGGCTTCTCACCGAAGCCACCCCTCTGGTCCCCCTGCTACCAAAGCTTGGCACAGCCAGTACAGCTGGTCAGGGAAACACAGCCCAGCCTTCCTCCCTTTGCAGTCTGCCCCAGCAAAGGAGTCAGGCACAGTTCTTACACGTGGAAAAGCAAGACAGTGGTGGCTTTGGATCTCACTAAAGCCAAAACTAAAATGGGTACTAAAATGGGGTTGCTGCTTGGCTCAGTGGCTGTGAGTCAAGAACTTGGGTGAGACAAGGGGTCCAACAGGGACCAGATGCAGGTTTCTGTGCCACACTGGCAACCCAGAGCCAATGGAGGCTGATTAGTGTCTCAAAGTGAATATTCTCAGCTGGGAGAAATACTCCTCCAGCCTTGCACAGTGACCGCCAGCACCCACACAAGGCTGTTGCAAAGGAGGAGGGACCTGTAGCAACCACAGGATGCTTTCAGCACCTCATGCTCCCTGCAGCCCTGAGGAGCAATAACTTGGCAAGGTGTCCGCAGCATCATTTTCTCTCTCTGTCTGCCCAGGACCTGAACCATGGTGCCAAAAATGTTTGCCATTCTTTGATTCTTTCGGGGAGCAACTTGCATCCCAGTATTTAATGAATCAATTCAGTGGCTTTGCTCAGGTGGTGAAATTCAGACCATTCAATTGCTCAAGGCTCCTGTATTTTATAGAGATTAAATCTTCCAAAGGGCAGCAAGGGAACCAGTGGAGTAGGCTGTAAGATGGCAAAACATCTCCCCCAGAAAAGCAACCTTTGCAAGTCTTGATCACAGCTACAGCAAAAAAAACCAAACCAAAAAACAAAATACCAAAAAAAAACCAAACCAAACCAAACAAAGCAATAAAACCTCCAAATGTCTGGAGGAATTTCTCCTCCATTTCTTCCTCTCTTTCCAGCTCATTATTTCTTTATAAGGCTCATTACTAGCAGGTCTGAGACTCGGGCACTGGCCCACGAAGGCCTGGAGGGAGGAAAGCTTTCCAACGCTGTCAGACCCTGTTGGACTGATTGAAGAGAGATACAGAGGGGCAAGTGAGGTGACAACCAAAGGGCTGGGTTTCCTGGGGCCCTGAGTTGGAGGTGGCAGGATCAGGCTCCACGAGCACCTGCTCAGCTCCGCACAGCTTCAGCATTTCAGCTTCACTGGGAGTAATGATTTTCTAGTATACCAGACCCTGAATCCAAAAGGGATTTACTGAAATCTCAGTGGAAAAAACATTAAACAAACAATGGCCAACAAACAACTTTGCCTTTTCTATGAGCATTCACCAGCTCAGGAGAGGGTTCTGCCCCAGCTGAAGCCTCCTTTTATCAGGACTGCTGTGCTCTGCTCCCTTCCCATACTACAGTTCTGTGTACTCCTGTTGCCTTCCTTGTGCCTCCTTGAGAAGTTGTGTCGGTTCATGGACTTGGTCTGGCTGAAAACTAAAAGAGCTGGAGGGGGTGAGAAGGCAGGAAGAGAGAGAGAAAAACTGAGCATTTTTCCTAAGCAAAACACATTTCCTCTGGGAAATATCACTGTGTTAAACCACCTTGTTTGTTGTTTGGATTCCTCCTGAGCTGGCAAACGCAGGGATGGAGCTCAAACCCTTGCCTTGGTACAGTACTGACACGGAGGCTGAATGGCTCTGCAGGTGCCCCTGCAGGACCACTTCTCTACCCTGACTTGGGATGCTGGGATTTTAAGTCCTTTTGGGGAGACTTGAAACCTTCCAGAGAGCCTCGGTGATGGTAGCCTATTTGCATTCATATTCCTGTGAGAGCTGCAAAGGTTCTTTTCCTCATTTCTACTGTATAGCCCAAGATTTTCTGCTGGAGCCTTTCCTTCTTTCCCCAGTTTCTCTCTAGGCCCATTCCCCTATTTCCTTGGCTGAATTTTCTCTTTGCTACACTTCCCTAGCAGCTCATTTCAACCTGTGGTGTTGATTCTCCCTGCAGTGGAGGCCGTATCTGCCATTTTGCATTCAGTAGCACACCACAGCCCTCCTTGCATCTGAATTTTGGTTTTCCTAGCAAGCGAGAGGCAGCACTTAACTGAGTTTACAGCTGAGTAAGCCCTTCTGCTGCAAACTCTTGGGAGAGAACATCATCTCCTGGTGGTGTGCAAAATGCCTCGGAGAGGGGACCACAACAGGTGGGTGGAAAAACACTGTAATAAATGACGTGCCTGATGGTCATACCAGAAAAAAACCAAAACATGACATAATCGGGGGATAACAAAGAGTCTCACCAGGCTTTCAGGAGCGTGGGGCTCAGAGAGAGACACAGAGCAACAAGGCAGTGCCACTGCCGGGCTCGTTCCTCGCTGCCAGGAGTGAAACAACTTCACTCCAGCCACTGAGAAGTGTTCTCCGGGAGTCTCGGGTGTATTCGCCGGGGAGAAAATTACCTGTCAAAAGAGTGATAAAGCCACAGTCTGCTTTGCTTCTTGGAACCCATTTGTTCTCACTGGTGATGGGGAAGAGCTCAGGCTGCATCATGTTCCTCTACTCAGTCTTTTGCTGCAGAATGGATGGATGCAGGGGAAAGTGCATTAAAGAGTAGCGTCCACATTCACATCATGGTGAGATGTGCTATGGAATAGCACAAACATCCTTTCTATTGCCATACCTAAGGTTAAACCCATGTGTGTGTTTGCAAGCCTGAACCTGCAAGTAATATCTACTTTGTAAGGCCTGACATGGTTCTTGGTGCGGCTGGGAGGGGGAAAATGTGTCACACACACAAACCAAAACACGAGCAGGCATCACTTGTGCTAGAAAAAATCACACCCATTTACACCATGGAGCAGCCCTATGGATGTCCCTATCCAAGTGCTCCTGGGCAGCTGGGATGGTTACACAGGGTGGCTCTCCTGCTCACAGAAGTTAAGGTGGAAGGCACTTCAAGAGGTCACTTGTCCCCGTGTTTCTAAGCAGGAGTCTAATGCTTCTTGCAGCTAGCTGGGGGTGTTTAGAAAGACAGCAGAGCCAGAACACTTCTCACTGGTGCCAAACAATGTCAGATGGAGAAATATCCGCAAACTGTGGCTTGGGAGGTTCATGTTGGAGAGCAGGAAACAATCACATGCCATGCAGGTGGTGCAGCGCTCGGACAGGACACCAGAGGTGGGGGATCTCCATCCTTAGAGGTGTTCAAGCCCTGCCACAATCACAGCCAACCTGATGCTACAGGGGAAAATAAACAATGTGAAAACAAAAGCCAAGGCAAAACTCTTTGGAGCAGACAGTAGGAGAGGAAGGGAAATGCTACTGTCATTCTTCCACATGAGAAGAGTGACAAAGGGAGACCTCTGGGTGCTGCCCAGATTTTCCAGCAAGGTCGCAGTAATAAGCAATCAGCTGATCGAAATGCCTCATTTCAGCCAACCAGGAGAATAAGAGGACTTCCTATCAGGATTCTCCACAACAGAGCACTCCTCGTGACAAATGAACTGGAGAACAAGACAAATGAATATAACCTACTGCTGCGCATGGATTCATCAACCCTGACAGAGACAGAGGGAAGCAAACGACGCAGCACGGGGAGATTTGGGAGAGGCAGGGGCACGGGAAGGTTGCAATGAGCTCCTAAGAAGCATGTGGGTGGAAAGGGGAGACCTCTGCTATATGCAGAGGTGACCAGAAGGTTATGGGGGCAAAGTAGGAGTCTGCTGATCTGTGGTGGCTCAGAACTGGTGTTGGGCAGAGGGAACTGCACCTCTTACACAACAGCCCCTGGGTGTCTATTCTTGACTCCCTGGTGCGTGCACATGGATCAGACCAGCCAAGACAGCGCAGTCCTTGGGCAGGCACAAATACATGAAAAACCCCAGCAAATTTCCTGCACGATCCTGCTGTTCTCCAAGGCAAGCTCTGGGATGACAGGACCTCCCCCCATGGATATACCCTTCCTGCTTCCCATGAACCATAGACAGGATCATAGACTGTGGTTCCTTCACATGACATGAAGCACTTTTTAATCCAGAAGGCAAAGACACGATGACATCCATTGCTGGCAGCTGAAGCCAACAAGGTTCAAACCAGTCAGGGCTTGCAAATCACTGGCACTCAAGGCAATTAGCCATTGGAATGGATTGCTAGGAGTGGGAAGGGACCCTCCATCATTTACCTTCTTCATTACTGGCAGTCGGGAAACTGGGAGCAGAGGCTTTCTAAAAGACACAGCCAAGCATGGCCAAAAAATGCTGTGAGAGATTCAGGAAGAGTGGGGAAACGTCTTTTATGGAGTGACCCTAGAAAATTGCAGCAGGCCTTGCTGGCTCTTTAAATGTAGTGCTGGTGACTCCCATGAAGCCATTCTGCAGCATCCAGTCAGCAAATGGAGCTGGCAAGAAGTCAGGTTCAACAGAAGAGTATGAGAAGACATTGAAGTTGCCTCTACTTCCAGGATTAAATTTTTCTCAGATATCTGTTTTTTTCCAAAGAAATTTAAATTCATATTATTGTAGGTCTTAGGGTGATTTTTTTCCCCCTGTCCTTATGATGCAAAAATAGCCTGCAATGAGACTTTGTTTAAAGCCATGGAGTTAATTTTCTATAATAATTGTTAACAGTTGGAGTTTTCCTTTCTTCAAGCTCAAGGGAGAATCATGGACAGATTTATTAATGGTGTCCCCTATGTGATTGATGGGCTGTCGAACAGGGAAACTTCACACCTGAAAAAACCTGAAACAAGAACGCTTATACCAAAAATAACAACGTCTGTGCCTGGTAGCTCTGCAAGTCTCTCTGTAGTGACTTGTGGCTGAGCCTTCTGCCATGGCTTAACCCCAGCTGGCAACTCAGCCCCACGCCGCCGCTCGCTCACTCCTGGGGGAGAGGGGAGAGAGACTTGGAAGGGTAAAAGTGAGAAAACTCATGGTTTGAGATAAAGACAGTTTAATAGGCGACGTGAAAGCCACATGTGCAAGCAAAGCAAAGCAAACCAAGGAATTCATTCACTGCTTCCCATGGACAGCCATCTGCAGGAAAGCTGGGTTCCATCACACATAACACTTCAGAAGGCAAAGACAACACCACCTCTCCGAACTTCATCCCCTTCCTCCTCCTTCCCCCAGCTTTATATGCTGAGTATGATGTCATATGGTCCAGAACATCCCTCTGGTCAGCTTTCCCAGCTCATGGCATCACAGATGTAGTGATGGATGATGGGAAAGAAGGGACATCATCTCTCCAAAAGGGTGAGCAAGTAAAGAATAGATTCCCTCTCTCTTCCCAGAAGTGTTTCCTGCCACACAAGTTTCTATCAGAGCGAACAGGACTCACACATGTAATTTCCATACAGGCACACAGTGATACATGGGTAAATCTGAGGTCTCCAGAACATTCCTTTCCCCATCTTTCATAACAGGCAGCACCTGATATCAGACACCTGGAGACTTCCCAGCAGAACAGATTACACACCTCTGCTCAAGAAACCGCCAGCAGCTCTGAGGTTAGGCCGGGCAAGTAAAAGTAAGAAAGCTCTTGTCTTAGTTGCCTGGCTCAAGCCTTTCCCACTGATCACAACTTCTACTCCAACGGCAAAAATAATCTGTTTTAATAATCTTAATAATCTTTCTCTAGTATCCTTTGTCCATATGGCTGGTAATCTGGCTGCTTAGGAATGAATTATAAAAAAATCCTCAAATAGGGATCTGACGGCTTAGCTCAGAGAATCAAAGAAATTAGAGGCAGAGGAGCCCTAGCTGGCCACTTAGTCTTCCTTACCCTCCAGGCCTCCTTCCCACAGGATTCTGCCAGCTGGAGTGACAGTATTGGATCAGACTCAGGAGTGGAAATCACATCCCCTTCCAAGCTCCTCCCCAGCCTCCCATCACTGCAGCCACTTCTGTCGCTGCCTCATTTCTGCTCCCACTTACCAAGACCATGTGTTCTTCAGGACGGTGACCGTCCCTCACAGTGACTTTACACAAAGCCCAGCATGCAGGGACCATGATCAGGGGCAGACCCTTCCCATGCTGTGCCAGCAGTGACAACGAGATACAAAATCCTTCTGCAGGAGGATTTTTGTCCTCTTCCAGGGCTTGCCAAGGTCTTAGAAGGGATCCCACAAATGTTTCTTGCCATCTTTGTCTTTAGCATAGGATGTGGGCAAGGAGGGAGCTGCTCCAGCTGCCCTATGGTGCAAATCAGCACAGCCAGTAGCTTCACTGGTGTGACCCTGCCCTGACGAGAGGATCTGGCTCAGGCGCTTGGTGTTGCTGGAAGGAGGAAGCTCGTATCTCACTTATTTTCACTTGTGAAGATTCATCCTGACCCAACCAGAGCCACCCTGGCAATGCTGACACACAGAGAGCGACACCAGCGTGCAAAGCGGACCTTGGGCAGAAAGCAGGGCCTGCTGGTGGTCTGCAATGGGCTTTTAATTTATTTAACCATTGGTAAACAGATGTAATCAACACAAGCTTCCCCATCTCCTTTGGCACCACATCAGAGCCGCAGCCAAGCTCCGCTGGGGCCCGGCCGTCACGTTGGGATGAGACTGTGAAGCCTTGAGGTTATGAGACCACTGCTGTGAGTTTTGCCCAAATCTTTACATGCCCAGTTGGTCTCAGCAAGACACCATTAACTTACAGAGGAAGAAGAAAGGAGCCCCATCTGGAGCTTAGAAAGCACAAATCTGCCATTCTCTCCTCACAGGCTGGGGCCGTCTGAACAGAAGGTAAAGGTTGCAGGGAGATGCTTTCATAGGGAACAATGCATGGGAAACACAGAGACAATACACTTTGCTCTTTCCACACACCCCCCCCTCAACTACTTCTCTTGGGGAGCAGGTACCTAAAACCAAGAGCAAAGAAAACTTCGAGTTAGGAACATCAATTCTTCTTTCAGCAGTTCTTCCCTTGCTCTTCTCTCAGCTAGTAAATATTTTGCAGTATCGTGCCAGCGCAGCATTATCGAGCCCTCTGATCGAAGAAAATACAAATCTACCCACGCTCTGATTTTATGCTGCAGCAGCCAAACCCATAAAACAGACCCTGGCCACAGTCACTGCAGGTAGTGAATTACATCAGCTTGCTCTTAGGGGAGCTCCAGGTGCAGGACTTTAAAGGATTTTAAAGAAGTAGACTGTCAGAGATGCTGAAATCTGAGGGTTTTCTTTCCCTTACAGAAGCTGTCCAAACTGACAATAGTGTTATTTGTCTACTCTGCTCTGAATAAATCAGTAAATGAAGTTACTTCTTATCCTCTTTTTATTTTGGTCCATTTGCAGAGGCAGTCTCTGCTTTCTGTACTTATTTTTGAAGCTTGCAAATTTGTCAGCCACTTCGGAAAACAAATTGGGGGCTACAAGTCCTTTTTCTCCCTTTCAGCATTTCCAAGGGATGATTGTCCAAGACATGTAACAAGCTGCTTTGATTCCGAATGGCAGAGAAAAATTCCCAGTCCAGAAGACGCCCTGATTTCCTCAGTTGCTCTAAATATGGGAGGCCCAGCCACTCCTTAGGGTTGGCTTAAGAAGTTTCTGCCCCTCCATCCCCTCCACGCCGATCAGGCAATTGATCCAGGATTAAATCTGTCCTCAAAAAAAAAATGCAAAGGAGAAGGGCATTTTTAAGCTTCATTGTTTTGGTCGCTGAGATAACAGCAGTGCCCCGGCACTGACGGGGCAGGAAAAGACAGCAGAGCAGGCAGGGAGGAAGGTGACTGCTTCCCAAGCTGTCATGGAGCTGGGGGACAGATTTTGTTAAACAATGACGTAACTGATGTAATTAGGAAACTAATTATTTCCACCAAGTATTCCCCTTGTGGTTGCAATTTTAGGTAGGCAGGAGTTACCACGTTCTGGCTCACATCTCCCATCCCAACCAGGAACCAGCAGCAGCGACTTTAGCAGGAGGTGCTGTAACTCTATTTGGTGGCAGAAATACCCTAACACCTGGAGATCAGTTTAACCCCAAAGCAGGAGGTTTCATGTCCCTTACAAATCACTGACTGCCACTGAGGCTAACCACGAAAAGGTCCAGATATCAGCACCAGAGACATATAAAGCTCTTCCTGTTAATAACAAACACATTGCAAGGAGGGGAAAAAACCTCTGCTTCTTATTCTTAATTTATTCCTACTTTTTACACCTCCTTCATTGTAATTACAGTTAAAGTCACCCAGTTAAAACCTCACCCTGTGGTTTCCAGAGAGGTGCTCATGTTCAAACTTCACAGCGTGGACAAACAAACCGAGGTGAGAGCCAGCCATTAACTCGCCCTGAGCTATCAAGCACATCAACAAATAACACACTGAATAGTGGGCTGTGCTGCTTCTCTCTGCCATAAATAAACCTCAGGAAGACCAATCTAGCAGTAAATAAAAGCTGGACTGCTGCGTGCTGTGATTCACCAAAAAAAACAGAGGAATTCACCAGTAATGCACAAAAAAAAAATATGGAAAATCCAGTTCCATATCCAGAAGGGAGCAGAGACCAAAGGGGAAGTGATAATCAGATGGAAGAAAAATCTGAAAGCAAATGCTTTTTAATTATCATCATTTCAAGGGAGAACAGAATGACTCCACATGGTCCCTCATGGTTGTAGAGAAAGACTCAGGTCAGGGCAGAGGGCAAACCCAGGGTCAGTTTCTTATTGAAAGTGAAAATTGTTCTTATTGTGCTTAACACCAGCTTTAGGAATATTAAAGAACAATTTGGGTTTTGTCAGTTAATACACTGTGGCCTGTGGTTAATGTGGCACTAAAATAGATTTACTTTTTTTTTTTGAAGGCTATTAATCTAGCAAGATTTTTAAAAGCTCAGCAAATATAATGTGACTCTAACATAACCCATCTAGAAATTACCACCAGCCTCGTTCACGGGTGCAAACAATAATGGTTCTGATCGACAGGTCGTGCTCACCGAGCACAGGCAGCTTACAAAGACTGCAGGCAGGTCAGCATCAGTCTCCCGTTTATTTAAAGGCACTCCAGGTTTTTTCACTTTTATACCACTGGAAGATGCCCAAGGGATCTTTTGAGAGCCTCTAACCCTCAACTTTGCTCATGTCTAGGCTCATCATCCTGTCATTTCTCTGACAGTGGCAGATGGCCTTGTGAAAGGGGCTATACCCATGTGCAGGACACTCATTTCCCTACTAAACACAGTCCTGTCACATGCTGCTAAAAAGCACCATTAAAAGGGTGTGTGAGGTCATGAACAAACTCATGAGGTTCTGGTCCAAGATTCCTGGACATGAACCACATTGGTTTAGTCTCCAGCAGCAGAACACACAGCTTTGCTTCCATGTGGGAAAAAAAACCCTTAAAAACCAACAAAAAAACAACCCTGCGTAACAGTGAAGGAAAAATCTCTAAAACAGAGCCAGATTGCCAAAAGGGTGCATTAACAGAGGTTTTGGCTTGAAATTTTACCAACCTGTCAGCTCTCAGGAGAGAGGCACCATCAGAGGCTGACCTCAACCAGAGAACCCTCCTGGGATTTCAGCCCAGCATCAATTCAGCGTGTAAAAACATGAAGAGTATGTTTTTATAAACTGCTCAGGGAACCATGAAGGGCTGCAGAGAATCTCATTGGTGCCTGATGTGCTGGAGACTCATGTCCTGTGGTGGGAAAGGTGCCCATCCCTCTGCCCCTCCAGTGCAAAGTCCCCCCTCCTCCCGTAAAGGAAGGGAGAGAATGTAGCTGCCAGAGGGCTGAGGGGAAAGGGGATTTGTCTGCAGAGATTTAATTATGAGATTTCCTCCAGTGGCACATTCCTGGCTTCTCCCTGACCCTGTGGAGGCACCTCACACTCCCAAGATGAGAAGGTTCCCCAGGGTGTTCGAAAGCCCCTGAAAAAGACTTGCAAAATGACGTCCATTTTATGACATGAAGTGAGAAATAGAAAAGCCTGGAGGGATCAGCTCCAGCCCCTCTCCCCACTTAGATGGTGTTTGTGCTCCATTTTTTTCTCTCTTAATGTTTCAATTCTCCTCTCTTTCCAGTAGCACCCAATTGCTGCATATAAACTCCCCTGCCCTCTTCCTTAGCTGGGGGAACACACCAAAATTACATGGTTGGTGTTACTGGGATCATCGATCCCTTTCTCCTTCCCATCTGGCCCTACTGCCAGATTTTTATTGCTGCTGCTTTTCGCTGGGTACACACGGCATCCTTATGGCACATCCGAATGGCCTTAGAAATAAAGGAATGAGACCTTTCAGCCAGCAAAAACCTGTAAATAAACAGTTTGGGCTGGCAATCAATGGGCAATCTCTCTAAGCCCTGGGATTGTTCAGTTAGATTAAGCCTTTCTAATGAATTCCTCATTGAGCCACTGAACAGAAATGAAGCCTTGTTAGCTCATTATCTTTCTAATTAACCCATTCTAAACCTGCTCCTTCCTCACCAGGAGGTAGCTGCGCTGTTTGGGTTTCACACTGAGGTTTATCAATGACCCCCTGAGAGCCTTTTGTATCAGTAACTGAGATTTATTTGAAATGACTGGGGAAGGCAGCTTCCAGTTTATTCCCTGTGCCAGATGAAGGTCCGAATGCTGTGTTATCCTCGGGCTACAATTTCCCAAGGACAAGCCATGTGTTGCGAGCATCTCCCAGCCCTTTTCTGCAGTGATGAATGCTGCCCCCCGCCCGCCCTCCTTTGCATGCAGATCGCCGGGCTCGTTAAGCTGATGAAGGGGCCTGCCCTCCCCAAAGGGGGCAGGGGGCTGTGCTGGCTCTGCCCGCACAGAGCAGGAGCATTTCACCTCTGGCATTGACTGCTCCCGGCTGGTTCTGTGTTTGAGAGCAGGGTCCACACGCAGCAACGTGCCCAGTAGATGGAGAGCTCTCTTCCCAAAGGATGACTCCAGCAAACCACTTTGTTTGGGCCGTTTTGGAGAAGACAGGCAGTGACAGTGACATCCACCAGAGATCAGCCAGAAGGATGGAGGGATCAGCCTGATCAGTTCAAGCCTGGTGTCCCCATAGCCCACGTGACAGCAATCTCTTCTTCTTGTCCTCTCTCTGGAAGGCCCCAGCATGTAACAAATTCTGGGATCACATTCTCAGACATCCTGACATGGAGCCTGTCCTCGCACTCAGCCATGGACTCACATCCCACTCCTCTCGATGCTGTTTAGGGGTCTGTCACCTTCTGTCACCTCTCTCCCTAAGCAGCGGGTGGGACTTCCTCCCCTTGCTCCCCGCCATTCAGCAGCCCCTCTCCCTCTCGGACTCTCCCTTGGCCTTGCTCCCACTGGGTTCAGGACCTGCCTGACAACCTTTCCTGCTGGGTACCCGAGCTGAGAGCACACTTTTTCACTCCAGAGTATGTGTCAATAGTTCACATCCCCCATCAGCATCCCTCGGGGGAGTGAGAGAGGCAGAAGGATTCCTACTCTCTCTCAATCCCTTTCTTTATCTCAACACACACACAGGACCAGGACGCCATGTCCGGGCACATCCCACTGCGTTCAGCTTTCAACCCAGCTTGAGAGGGACATCCCAATCCATGAGATTCCCTGAGCATCCCCGTTCTGCAGCTCAGGGACTGGCATCGCCATCCCTTCCCGCCACACCACCTCTTTTTTCACCCTTGCCTGGATCATCTGCCAAGCAGCTCTGGCAGACCAGCCACAAGCACTGAAATGTGGATTTCAGTCCCAGGTCCAAGCACAGCACAGTTTGAAGTGCCCGATGCAGGTTTTCTCAGTAGAACAATACCAGCCAACAAACTGCCCTTAGGGCAGCTTTGGAAACCTTTCTGAAGAAAATGAAAAATTAAATTCTCTGGTTTTCCACTTATTTTGTTATTTTCAGTTCCTGTTTTCTCCCCTTACCTTACTCCTCCCACCCCTACGCAGCTCGGGGGGGGAGACACAACCCCAACCCAGCCTGCAAGATTCAGACTGGGAGCAACATTTTAATAACCCGACCAGCCAGGGATCTCTAAATCTCTCCTAGGAAAGGAGGCAGTGAGGATATAAACAAAAATATGCTTTGCCTAATTGTTTCTTACGTCGTCACGAGCAATTGAAAACGGCTCCTAGGGCAATATCCATTACATTTTGTAACAAAGGACTCTAAATGAAGGAAGCCCAGGCGGAACAGCAGAGTCAGAGCTAGAGACAAGCCTGGCATATAAATCTGTGCCAATCTGCCCCCACCGCCACCCCAAATGCTCCCACAAGACCCAGAAACTGGCACAGCAAGAAAGAGATTCCAGCACGTGCCACGCCGGGATCTCTGTCCCAGCAGCTGGAGGAGCCCCCTCCTCTCAAGGAAGGCAGCACAGCCGCCCGTCTGCCCGTTCAGCCACCACACTGCAGCATCCACACCCCACAGCTTCCCAAGGGGGGTCTGCCAGGGCCCCCACCCACCCACTGGTGGATGCAGCCCCCCTGCAGGCTGGCTCTTGGGGCAGGAGACGGTGTTTTGGCGGGGTTACAACCCGAGAGGTGAAGGTTAAGCTGAGACAAGCACCTCTCTGGCTATTAAAAAAAAGGTAATTTAGACTGCGCGGTGTGCCACACCACTGCCTGGGTCTCTGAAATTATTTAGATCTGTACTTAGTGGAAAATTTGCTTTGTATATATTTGTTCATCCTGCCACCAGCATCTCCCCCCAGAGAGCAATGAAGTGAGACTCTATTTACTGTCCTGCCATATTCTTTTATATATATTGTGTATAGCATCAGCCAAACTTTAGGGAATCTAATAAGATAGGCACTTTTTAAAAATCCTGATACAGTAAAAACTGCAGCTATGAGCTCTTCTGCTGAACAGCTTTGCGGAGTTACAGGGAGAAGAAAGCACAGGAGAGTTAAGTGGCCAGACAGAGAGCATCAGTCAAGTTTTCTACCCAAGATAATTCATTTTTTCAAGAAATTTCTGAGTTTTAGACCGATCATTCTTTTTTTATTATTTTTTATCTCTTACTCCAAGTAGTCCAACTCTGTGTTTTGAGGACAATATCCCTGCACTCCTGGCTGGTGGATTGGTTCCTGCATGCAGCAGTCTTTACATTTCAGAGGCAGCTTCTGGAGGCAGCTTCCCAATTCCAGACACAGGCAGGCTATTGCAAAGCAAAGTGATTTTCATGCTTTTGTGTGCTCTGTCCGTCATGGGAACTCAGAGGGTTTTTTCCTTGGAAGGACTCTGCTGTGACTAAAAATCTCTGCTATGAGCTCTTATGATTTGAGTCCCTGGCTCTGATCTCTTCAAACCTCAGCTCCTGTGAGACAGACAATTCAGCTTGCTTGGGATCTACCCCTTTCTTGTTCCTTCCCCTTCCCCTTCCCTTTCCTCTTTGTTTTACCCGTGGTTGTCAAAAAGCCTTGCAAACATGACTTGCACACAGGACAGAGCCTCTAAGTCGAGTGACAAGGCAAAAAAACCTCACTACACGTTATTTTTATAATCTCAAGATTCATTTTGTGACAACTTCATGTCACCAGCAGCAGCTCTTTCACCAGAAGTTAGTATTACAAGCGGATACAGGTGTTAAAGTCTAAAACTGCTCTTTGTGCATGGAAAAAACCCATCAAAACCTCTTAGTTCTGCCTAAATATTTTCACTCCCCAACATTTAAAGTCCCATCAATGTCATGAGAGGGATTTCACAAGATTCTTTCATTCTTTAAATGTGGGCTTAGGAGAACAAGGAGATGATCCTGAACCTCCAAAACCAGGAGGAGCTTAGTTCTCCTCGGGCTCCTCCAGCTGCCTTTCCACCATCCCCTGTGGGTGCTCCAGGGTGGATGGAAACAGCTTTAAGTCACATTTTTTTAACCTCTGTCTAATTTTTGGAGAAGTGTTGGCTCACCCTCTTGCAAAGGGAAACACCCAGGCCAGCACGGCTCCACATGGGAGGGAGTTGTGTGTCATTGTTCCTGTGCAAGGAATGAGGGAATGAGGCAGAATCAACACAATGCAGCACCACACCCAAGTGCTGAGACAGCACAAGGAAATCAGCCCCGTGCTCACTCTTACAGCACTTCCCTCCCTTCTCCTCTTCCCCTGCTCCCTCCTCCTGAAGGTCCCCCCATCCAGCCCCTCCGGACACGTCCAGAGGGATCTTTAAAACTCTATAAAAAACATAAGAAGCTGTTTTCGACTATTAAGAGAGACTGTTGATAACACAGTCCCAATAAAAAAAAGTCTATATATGTGCTTTCTACAGCTTCCCTTGGAAAATAATTCATTTCTCCCTGCATTATATTTCATGGCAACCTAGAGACTCAATATGTTCTGGATTACTGCATCCATTTCTGTTTCTGCTCTAATGGCCCACCAGAGTATGAACCTTCCAACCAGAGTCCCCTAAATCTGGTGACTGGGGAGCGAGTTGTACTTTCTTGTTTTCCACTTGATAACTAGCCCCTTCCAGCATTGCTTTTATGGCAGTAATCTTCCTAGGCTGGTTGCAGATTGCTTGTCCTGGCTTTTTTTCTTGCTTGCTTTTTTTTTTTTTTTTCTCCCTTGTCCTCCAGCCACTGGAGCCAGTGGTCACTGTGGACTATCCATCACGTTGTTTTTTATGTCAAACTGGAGTTCCCCAGGTCTGTTTGTTCCTTTTTTCTTTTTTTTTCCTTCCCATCCAAATACCACTGCAGTCTGGCCATTGCCTGTGTCGGTGAACTGCCCCTTCTATTTTGGGGGAGGATTCTGAGATTGCCAATACCTATCAATAGGCTAGAGATATCCCAGGTTTAATTTTATGGCTCCATGTTACAAGTGATGGGGCAAACAGAGGAAGCTAAGCAAACACCTCTTTCCTCTTACAGCTTCAGAAAGTGACAGATATTAGAAAAAGCATGACAGGTATGGAGGAAATAAATTAAATCAAGCCCTGGCTGCCCATGGGTACAGCCTTGCTCAGTGCCAGGAGCTCGGCCCCATGCACGAGTCCTGACTGTGTGGTGCAGCCCAGGCGTTGTCCATGGGACAGCCTCCGTCCTGTCCCATTTGTGTCTGAGATCCAGGCACAGACACAATTCACACATAGTTCTTTCTCTTCATTGCTCTGAAAAAGAGATAAGATGGGAAGCTTCAGTGTTGTGGAGAGGAGCAAATTAGAGTTCAAGAAAGCAGCCTTGGTGAAAAGTAAGGGCTAAGCCCTTATTGCTCCCTTCGAGCTCAAATACGAATCCGTAACTCACATTTAAAATTTATAGGTAAAATACTTTGCCCACAAATATGGGATAAAAGGATGTATAAGCTTTTCAGAAAATTAACTCAAAAGCATGTAGCTTAGCATTTTTTTCTCAAAGGCATTTCTAGGAGAATGAGAACTATTTCTTCTACAGTTCTTTTTAGTGCACAGATGTCACAACCCTTTGTCAATCACCACACACGCACACAAACACACATATACACGCTGTATTTTTTTCACTTTTCTGATCCAGCAACCATTCAGATCTGCATCAGTTGTACTCAGTTTTAAGGTCACTTCTAGGTCTTGGCTGCTCCAGTCTCCTGATCCTGGTGGTTTTCCTCCCCAGGACACTCGCACTGGAAGCGTTTTCTCTGCCTCGCTGCCATTTAATTGCGCCTGCGAGAGAGCAGCAGAGAATCAGCTGAACTCCTTGTAGCCTTGCTCATCTGTCTGCAGATTTGCCTTCAGGTCCTGCCGAGTTAAAGGTGTGAAAAAGGCCTTTGTGCAGCTCTTCCCAAGGCCAGTTCCTAAGGTTAGACTGATCTTAGCATCCACACCATGTTTACAACTTCCATTTTCTAGAACAGGTTGGGTTCATTGGCATTAAAAACTCTCTATAGTGCATCAGTCTTAATCCAATTTTAAAAGGCAAGGCCAGCAACTGTGTTAAAGGGATTAACTCTTATTAAATATAGTGTATTTGAGTAAGCCCTAAGGGAAGGACTCCAGTTGCTCCTGTTTGCATGGATGGAGGCAGTCATACCAAGTTACATCCTAGGGACCTGGCAGCAGGCTCGAGCTATAAATTACATCATGTTACAGGAAAGTAATTTGTAAAGTATGGAGGTAATTGGAAAGCTGTGTCCTCGCCAGGCTGTACAAACATTAGGAACCAAAGCCTTCCCCTCCTGTAAATCCACACGGGAGGGAAAAGGCAGGTGAGAAGTTGAAGTGCCATGGCAGAGGAGCTGCTGTCCAGGTCTCACAGCAGACTGTGAGCTGATGCAGGAGCATTAGACTGTTGAAGGCAATAGAGAGGGACAGACCTACGTCCTCCAAACTTTGGACATAGACAATTAACAATTTTTAAAAGCATTAGCCAAAGAAAATGGATTCTAAATGCCTAGATTCCCCTCCTACCTCCCCACAAGGGATTGACTTTAACTCCAAGGATGCTAAGGCAGGCAGAAGTTACATCATCCCACACACAGCCCACCAGCAAGCAGACCAGGGAGGCAGAGCCTGAGCCATCCACAGGTCTCGGTGGCTCCTTCCAATCCATTCTGCCATTCTCAGCAAGGCCACAAACCTCCCGTTCAAGAGGTGCCCTGAGCTGGACCCCCTGGCCCCACAAGCTGCCCCATCTACCTTCAGGTGCCTGTAAGGACTCAGGCAGGGACCAGCCTGCACAGAGGCTGTTCTCAGTTCACAGCCTGGCAGCGAAGAAGAATTTACAGACCAGACTGGCATTATTTCGGTATGTCCAAGTCTAGGGATAGGAAAAAAATTATGTTGATTTAAAGACAACCTAACATTGCCTAAGAAAAATTGACTTGGCAAGCTTGAATGTGTGAAAGCCCCCTTTATCCACCCCACGTGGTGTAAGCAGTACATGGGAACAATCCTCAGTACCTCTAAAACAATGGTGAATTTCAGGCCCGCTAACAAATCCCTGCTTATTCATTCCTAACGGGAGCAACAGAAGATATACGGATTTGTAAATATTTTAACCCGGCTAACAACTGCTGCCAGGGAGTTTCCAAAATCAAGGCCTTGGAGAATGACCTTAATTCTGATTCAAAAAAAAAGATAGCAGATTAAAGAGCAACTTGTCATCAGCTATTCCCTGTAATTAGTTTAATATGATCAGCTTTCCATGATAATGAAAGGCAGCATCAGAGCTGCCCAAAGAGAAACTTCCAGTGGATAATAAATACTGACAGATTTCAACCAGATGGCTTTACCAGACTGCAACTTTGCAAGTGATTTTGAAGCTCAAACATTAGTGCTTATTACTTAGGATCAGCCAATAGCCGAGAGAGATCTGCAAATGGTTCCAGCTGGGGCTTAAGGGCAACTAAAACATATGGATAAAGACTTTGATTAAGGGGTAAAAGATAATTTTTGAAAATTACTTTCAGTGAGCGCTCAAAGCCTTGCAAGTACAGCACTCTCCTCTTCGGCTTGGGGCTTCCCCTCTGTGCTTGTGCTCTTAACTGAGCACCCCAGTCCACTGCCAAACCCAGCAGGGGTGAGACAGCGCCCAGCAGCATCAGGGACGGTGTCAGGGAGCACCAAAATGTCACTTCTAAACACCTTTTCCAGGCTGCTTGGGGTTGCCTTCAGTCCTGGGTAGGACACAAGGATAGGGGGGACAGAGCAGGGGACATCCCTGAGAGCCTCTTAAGGCAGAGGTACAGGAGGGAGCACAGTCTGCACAGAGATACCCTTTGCCTTTGTCCCCCAGAAGACAATACTGTATCACCTTGGGGTTCCTCCAAGGACAGGGTGGCCATGAGAAGCAGCCTGCAGGTCTGGTGTCAGCAGCAGAGAAAAGGGAGTGTAGGGCCATGATTCCAAAATCAGGGCTGTGAGATCATTTGCCAGACACAGCCACTGAGGGCTCAGTATGGCTGGGCCAAGCTCTGGGGCAGGAGATCACAGAGCCACAGAAAATGCTGAGTGGGAAGGGACCCACAAGGATTATCGAGGCCAACTCCTGGCCCTGCACAGGACCATCCTCAAGAACCATATGGCCGAGAGCATCGTCCAAACCCTTCTGGAACTCTGTCGGGCTGGTGCTGTGACCACTCCTCTGTTCCAGCGCCCAACCACCCTCTGGGTGAAGAACCTTTTCCTAATATCCAACCTAAGTCCACCTGGACCAGTGGGGAGCTGGAGGCCCTGGAATACCCACGCTTCAGAGGAGAGCAGTCGCCTCTCCCTTAGCTCAACCTCAGTTTAATACAAACCAATGTTCAAGCCCCCAAGGTACCACACCTGAGACAGGTACTGGTGACCAGTTTCTGGCCAGGGGAAGACCAGCTGCTTTCCTCCCATGAAAACCTTTGGAAACACATGTTGCTGGTGTGACCAGAGTGAGATTTGCGGCCATGGGACACCTGCACAACCCACACAATTAAAAAGGCCAAAGGCAACGCCCACTGTGCCCTACCAGCACCTCCAGGCCAGATGAAGGAGAGACCTCAGACACAGGAGCACCTGGTGGCACCAAGCCCTCCGTCCCTGACCACGCTGTGGGGACAGCCCCGAGCCGCTGGCCCACGTGCCACCAGCACCCGCTGTGCCAGCACGGGGAGATGGATGTGGGCAGGAGGAGGGACACCACAACAAACTAGTTTTGCCTGCCTGAGTTCAAAGATACATTTCAGCTGTCTACTTACTGCTCCACTCGGGTGAAAGCTCCCGGTGTCTGAAGGGGCTTTCTTGCTTCTCTCGGCATTATGGCCAAAATATCATTAAGACTTCTGTAGCTGGAACTGAGCTGTCAGTAAGAGAGAGAACTTGACTGAAGGCATTTTTGCAACCAAGGGATTTTAATTTTTCCCCCTTCTTTTGCCTTATCCAAGAGAAAGAAATATAACAAAAAACCAAGACAGGGATTTTTCAGCTAAATTTATTTCTTCCAGCATTTGCTGCAATGGGGACATGTTTGGGTTTGCTGCTTGCTTGCTGTTTGCAGGGGGTTTTATGAGCTATTCACATCCAATGTTAAGAAAAGCCATAGAAAGTAGAAAAGGCTGAAGCAGAGAGCTGGATGCTCCAGGCTTCAGATTCAAAACCTGGAGCTGAAAGTCAGCTCCCAGTCAATTTTTTAGGGTGAAAAGTAGAAGTGCTATCACGGTAGCAGCAGTACAGTGAACTCCACAGATTTCAGATGGGTTCATCTGGGCAACAAAGAAGAGGATTTTACAATCTTACAAAATATCTCATCATGCTGAATAATTGCATTAAGCCTCAAAATGTTCCCACCGGCTTGTTCAGTGCCCTTGTCCATAGCTTGGACTTTAAAGTCAAGAGATAAGAAAGAAAAATAAAGCATAATGTCACACATTCCCTTTCTGGCTTTCAGACGTTTGAAATGATACATAGGTCCCTTCCTGCAGCTTGATTAAAAGTCAAAGTGGAGAGTCTAGCACTATCACATGACTCCTGGACCTGGAGATTTAGGGATGGAGAACAAATGGGGTTGCTCACCAGGCTGTAGGCTTTTGCAACTTTCTTTTCAGTGAGCAGATTGATTACCAGCGTTGAGCTCGAACTGGGTATTCCCACATCCCATCGCTTCCCCCCTGAACAGAGGAAAAATATAGATTCAAATCTAAATCTATGGAAAAAATATCCCCCACTCCCAGTCACTACCCAACTTTTGAAAACAAAGGAGATGCTCTCAGCCTAACAGATGCTTTTTGGGATAAGCTTTACCCAAAGAACCGTCTTTTTTTTTTTTTTAAATACAGATCAAACCCCTAAGACAGAGCCCCAGTGCAAATTCCCTGATGCTTGTTTGACTTCATTAGCACAAAAGCAAATGAAGGCGCTTTCCCCATTGTCCTGCTCCAGTGCGAGAGCGCTGAAAAGGCGAAGTGCCAGTGACCTGTGGAAACTCTCCCAGGCTGCTCCATCGGAGGGACAGAAAACATCCCATTACCTCCACAACTCTCACTTGAGCTCTTCAGAGCTCCCTTTACCTGTCAGCTTCCTGTGGCTGTTTTGGGAAAGGCGGAGTCCCCTGCCTCTGGGCTGCATCCTCCACGGCCTGTGAAAATCACAGTTTTTCCAAAGGCCAGCAGAGAGGAAAAGCATATTGGGGGAAAAAAAATCCAGTTAGTGCCTTTCAAAATCTTGGTCCCACTTGACATTTGATCTCCTGGGCCTGACTTTGGGCTACAAGACCCAACCCACTGGCTCATTCGTGTTCTGCAGCGTGGGGCTGGGACAGGGGTGGGGGTGTATTTTTACTCTGGCTGTGTTCTGAGGTTCGACGTGTTAAAGTTTCCTGCTGATCATCCTTCTCCTCCACTGGGGTTTGCCTGTTCCATGTCTGGTGCTGAACACACAACAAATCAGCAGGTGACAGGAGGTGCTATAAAACTAGTCTGTGGCTGAGCAGTTCAGTCTCATGCTGGCCAAACCAAAGGCTGCTTCCAAAAAATCCCAGCCCTGTGCCATGACACTTTTGCAGGATCATGATTACCTGGTGGAAAACCACTGTTGTGGGAAAACAGGTCCATCGAAGGCTACTTCCATGAGCCAGGATGGGGGCTCCACGCAGCACCCACCAACTCTGCTGCCTTCTCTTCCCCTCGGCTGCTCTGAAGAGGGTAGGGAAAAGCTCCCACCTTGCTTTGGGAGGAAGAAAAGAAAACAGCTTAGCTGTGGAGGGAAAGACAGCTACTATTTGCTATTCAAATCAGGAGTCACTTCTGGGCACAGGTCAATGAGAAAGGGAAACTTTAAGGCTGAAAGGATATGGACTTTGGAGATTTCTGCCCAGAAATGGTGTTTGCCGGTTCCATACGCCGTCCGTGGGCAAACACACCCCGCAACGCCGGGCGGACTTCAAAAGGGCCCTTTGAGTGTGGCTGAGCAGGGAGAGGCTGGGGGTCCTGGGGGAGCTTAGCCAAAGATTATACACGTCTCTCTGGCCGAGGACAAAGCTCCCGGGCAGCCAAGGGCCTCGGGGAAACACGCTCCTGTCACAGCTGCACGGGGAGTCAAGTGCAGCCAGTGGGTGCAGCGCCAGCACAGGGGACCGGGTGGAACATCTGGGACATCAGCAGTGGCTGTCCCTCAAAGGGATCCACGGCCATTGGTGCAGGCTGGGCTGATCAGCAGCAAGAAGGGGTGTGGGGCTCCCCCACGAGCTGGATTCATGGGGAGTGTTCCCAACGAGTCAGGCAGAACCATTACCCATCTGACTGCAATCAGACAACACGTGGCAAAAAGATGTCACGCTCGACAGCCTCTCGTAATGGGAGAACATCCAAAGAATCCGCCCAGACTTTCTCAGCACACTGAGCATCAAAACTGCTTCATTTCAGCAAGTTTCCACTTGGGGGGGAGTTTCCTCACTTTTTTTAGCTTCTACGTTTATGCTATGTCAAAATATTCCTACAACTTCAGTTTTATTTAACACTGTGTTCGTGCTGTATTCGGTGTTCGTTCACATCCTTTGACGTCAGAATGCCAAAATTATCCACAGATAATTTTGACTTCCTAGTGGTACTTGCACCAAAGCACATTTCAAAGTGCTGGAATTCCCCTGGGGACAGAAAGGCTGTTTTGGGGGGTTTTTCTGCTCCCCAGCCAGCTTGAAGGAAGGATCTGTGACAAGGAAAGGTCCCATCCCCATTTTGGGACGAGGTCACAGCACAGGAGCAGACGGGTGAGCAACCCCGTCCATCCATCCCTTCCCACCCAGGTGTGCTAATGTCCCCCTCCTCACAACAGCAAGGTGGTCAGGCTGCATCGAACATGATGGAAAACGTGGGTACACGTCTGCTCCCTGGGAGCAAAGCATGAGTAAGGATGAAATCGTGACACTGCAACAACACCACTCTTCATCCTCCTCATCCTGCAAGCAGGCTGCTGAATGTCAGGCCAGATGCTGATGGATAATGAAAATTCCTCACTCTAAATGCTGAGATACAAACCAGAGGAAGAAACCAATGGGTTTAACTGTTTCCTGCAACACCCGGGGAACACGATGAGAGTGAGACAGGCACCTGCTCGCCTCAGAGGCTCAAGCCAGCGGGGTCCCCAGGGAACCCCAGTGGTTCCCTGGGATTCCTCCAAGCCCAGCACTTTCCCACATCTGAGGCCGAGCAGCGCTAAGCCGCACACACACGCTGGGCCCCCAAGTCAAACCGTAACACTTCTGCATCCCACAAGGAAGAACGTTTTAAAAAGGAAGAAAAATTCGACATTTGGTTCATGTTTGGAGTGAAAGCTTGGCCTGACTGTTTAAAAGCTTGGTTTCTCCTCGCTGCCGTACTTACACACACCCATCCTGAAATTAATAAAGAACTATCTTTAATGCAGTCAAAGTGGCTTCGGATGTGAGCCACTTCCACGGCCCATTATTGGCATCGTGTTTGTTTTTCCATATTGACCGTGTGCGTAATATAATCCTTGTTTATGATAATTGATTTTCCTTGGACTGCCTTCCTGGGAATAATATGCACACTTTTTAACTCTCTCTTTAAAGATCAAATGGCATTTGGGCCTGGTGATTTGAATCTGAGTTGGGCAGAGCATTTAATACAATAAAAGTGAGCTTAAAGGGAAGCAGTTAAACCCTGGATATTTTTCTTATTGCATAGCCTGAAAACCCTTGAATTGAGAGGAAAGTTTGCATCTATTTTCTTGTCGTCTATTTTAAAAGCTGTCAGAGTTGGTTAGTCTCTCTTAAAATTAGTCCTTTGGATCATCTTCTTACTAAAAACAAAATCTGAGCTTTTTTTTTTTTTTAAAGCGATAGCGGATTAGGGCAAGAAGCTTTGTTTAGCTAAAGCGAGGGATTAGAGGAGATTTGCCCCCATAAAGTTGTGGTTTGATGGTGCTTTTATCCCTGGATGTTGCTAAAGCTGTGTTGCTTCAGGATTAGGAGCATACAAAGAGTCTCCTTGTGCTGTTTCACAGCCAAGAGAAAGACGGGGGGAGAGGGAGAGACAGGGGAACACATGCAACAGAATTGGGAATTCCTTGGTCACACAAATCTAAAGTTTAAACCCCCTGACACAAACTTTGCCGGACACGTTGTGAATGCGAGATGGCCAGACCTGTAGTGGGAACGGTGGATGCTGGAGCGGAGGGGGTGAGGCCGCCTGAGCCGCCACCTCCCAGGCTCCTGCCACGGACTCTCCTCCAAAATGAGCAAAATTCGGCTGGGGCCTGGCAAGAGAAGAGCGAGGGGAAGGCACGGCCTCACCAGGGCTTGGGCAGCATTTCTCCTGAATGAAACTTGGACCATCGTCAGCAAACCCTGGTGAAAAGAAGCCACAGCACTGCTCCAGACACGCTGGAGCCCAGCACTGGGAGACGAGGGAATCTCATTTATCCAAACACCAGCCAGCTGTGTAAGGGAATGGGGATCCTCGGCCTTCCCACCTTTGGGAGATGCTGAAATCTTAGCATGTGCTGGTGGGATGTCCCCATCAGCCAGACCCAGGTCCTCTGCCATGACTCTGGTAGGAAGCAGAATAAACTGGAAAAGCCTCATATAACGATATAATGATATCCTTGCAAAAAAGCTGTGAGTAAAATAGAAATAAATCAAGACCAGGCAGCAAGTGATGACGGCACTTCATTTTCCCTGCCAACAGGACTTCCAAGCATTAGAAGACAGACTGTGGGGGTTTTTGGCAGGAGACAGAGAACCTCCAAAACCTTAAGGTTTTACATATATGGGAGATTTACCCCTACCCAAACCAAAATACAAAGGGGCGTTGCACTTGCCACCTCCTCCTTCATGACAATATCATTTCAAAAGCAGGGAAGAGGAGCAAGAAAAAAATAAACCCCAACCTAAATCCAGCAAAACTCCTGAATGACAACTTATTTCCATCCTGTGGTAATTGATATATGTACCCTGCTCGTTCTTTTTTTGAGGGGACATGGGATCATGCCTCAAAACCCACAGCACTTGTAGCAAAGCTGTGAGACTACAGATGTCACACCACATTGGGCTGCAGGGTCTAGAGGATCCTCATCCTCCAAACTCCAGTGTGTGTGTGACCCTGTGCAGCTGTGCCAGAATGAAAAAAATAAGTATCCTTGCTTAAATGGAGTGAGGGAATCGAGCTCTTCCTTCCAAAACAATTACATTTTATTAAAAGACTTAATACCCATTAAAAAGAAACCCTAAAAAATCCCTCTTGTCACAAGCAGGCTATTATATCAGATTTTTCTGGAAAATTAAGTGACTCAGAAGGTCTTTGACTTTATCAAAGGACATTCCAGATGATAAATGTTACAGTCTAAAAGCTGTAGGTTATACACTCGTGCATGAGTTTGAAGGTGGGTACCCAAGGATGTGCAGATGTACTTTTTGTAAGCAAGCACCTTTGCTCATTTGATACCAAGTGGCTGATTGGGAAGTTTTGTTAAAACCAAAGGGATGATGAGCAAAAATCTCTTCTGTTTTGCTTTTCCCTTTGCTTTGCCATAAGAAAAGTCTTGCTCCTGCTTCTGGAAGGGAGAATGGGATGGGAGCGGGGCCCTGGGTCGTCTGGCTGACACCAGAGTGACCACATGACAGGCTCTCGCTGGACCAGCAGTTTGCAGAGTGGCCAGAGGTGGTGGGATGGGTGGGAAGTGCATCCCAGGGTGGGTGAAAGGTTCTTGGAGAGATGGCTCTCTGCAGGAAGGGTTTTCCTCATCATTCTTGCTGGTGGCTGCTCCTCCCCGCCTCTCCATGGGGGAATGCCCTTCTCCTTGGCTCAAAGGTGGGTAAATGAAAGCCCAGGCTGATGTGGAGTACAGATGTCCAACTGCTTCTTGCACATCTAAAGTCTGAGTTCTTACCCAAGCAGCCCTCGCCTCCATGGGTAGAGCAATGTCACTCGTTCCCCTCTCCGAGTCCACTCCCCCAGGCGTTGGAGCCCATGGACATTTCAGCCTGAGATTACTTCTTTCTTGACTAAATGCTCCATCAGCTGCAAGAGGAGCCACAAACCTGAAGGATAACAAAGCCTTTGTGGCTGGGGAGAAGGGGCAAAAGCCTCTCTCTCCTCTTCACCAGCCCAGTGGCATTTTCCTTTCCTTGTGGGGCACTTGCCAGCTGCAGAGCGCTGTGACTCAGGGACAAACCTCCCTAAACAGCAAGCATTTCCTCTCCAGCATCTTTGCATCATATGACCTTCAAAACAAATCAGAAGGTAAAATAAACACATAAAAGCAGCCGGGGTATTTGGCCTGACTGAACTCCATCAGGGCTGTGGAGCTAGAGGAATGCATTATCAGTTCTGAGCAATTTTTGATTTTTCCCCCGTGTGGGACTGCAGAAGTGGCCTTATTGAAAGGCCAGAATCTGCTTCTATTTCAACCAGTGACAGGTACATTTATATTAAGTTGATTCTCCCTTGAAATTATCCAAGTTTAAAGAATTATCTGTCTGCAAGGGGAAAAAAAAAAAAAACCAAGAAAGAAAAGAAAACCGTGCACCAGCAATGGCTGTTCGGGATGATGTTTTGGGTTTGGAAATTACCTGTTTAAGTCAATAAATGGGTTAGGAGGCAGAGAAGGAAAGGAAGGTAGAGTTTGGGGTTCTTAATCATAGCTTCGCAGGCTTTAGCTGCTCTCCCACTGTTGAAAAATGTTTCAAAAAGCAAAATAAATGATCTTCTAGTTACTAAAGTATTGATTTTGCCTACATCCAGTAATAAAGAGCAAGTCACCTGTAGGTAAAACTCTTGTAAAATATATTTGATACTATAATAGTCTGGAGATAGAGTTACATGCAGCTGAGAGAGGCAGAGGGATGACAAATCATTTCTAATAAGGTGTTTACCTAACATATTTCATGTCATGTGTTACACAAAACTGAGCAGGGCTCATTTTCCTTTCCCCTCCTCTGTCACCCCCTCAGAGAAATCCACTGCGGTGGGGTGGCACAGGAGATGGCATGGCCGTGGCTGGTGCCTGCAGCCAACACATCCCCAAAACCGGGGGGATGCAGGGGACATTGGGTTGGAACACTTCCTTCAGCTGCTCAAACAACCCAACACAAGGGCTGGAGCCTCTGCTGCACGAGTGCTGGTGGAGGTGGCCACTGGACCGTGCACCTGATCCGGGAGGAAAAGTTCCTTTTGCCCAGTCCTCTTACGTCCTTGAAATTCCTGCTGCAGAAAACCCAGCCAGCCTGGCTGTGTGCCTGGGAGATGGATTTTATCCCCCAGGAAACGTATCTGTCATTTTGCTCAGAGGTAGGTACAAAATAAATGCAGTCATGCATTTGAGCATCCGTTACCGAAGGACCGAACTTAGTGCTAAATGATGTAAATCTAGATAAATATCATCGCTTTTGAATAAATTACTCGGGGTTTACACCAGCAAAATAGCGCTGAACTGCATCCAGCCTCACTGCCAGGACGGGCAGAGCCTGCACTGGAGTCCAAGAGATGAACACTTGGGCTTCTTCCTGGAAAGATGGTTAGGGAGATCCAGCTCTGGGTCTGATCTGCTGGTGAGGGACAAATCCTTGGTCCCAATGGCAAAGCCCTCCTCTGGTTTCGGTGGCAGGAAGTTGAGATAATCCAACTCTCAGCATAAATCGAGCCTGAGTGCACACTTAGACACAGCCAGGCTGCAGGAGCAATGTCTCCCCTGAGGATAAGGAGAAGCAGCTCTCTGGGGGATAAACCACAGCAGGCAGTGATGTTGGATTCAGAGCATCCCACAGTGCAGAGCTGGACCTCAGCTAATGGAACAGAGGGCTGATAAACAGTGGCTTAAGGGTTCAGAAACATCAGGGTCAGACACACCTTCATTGCCCCAAACTTGCCACACGACTTGTGCCCACACAGGCAGGCGCATCGTGTTGTTCCCAGAGCAAGCAACTCCTCTTGCAGACTTACCTCGTGCTCTTAAAACCAAAAAAAAAGTCCCCCCAGCTGCTGACAGCTGCCCAAATTATGGGGTGCTGCAAAGGGAAGCCGGGCAGAGACTGACTTGCTACTTAACCACCTTTGCTACTCATGTGGGAAGGGTCTCAAGCTAGAAAACGCACAGTCTCTCCATGCCAAGCCCATGAGGAGGACCTGAATTTCAGCAACTTTCTGGAGTTTCTGTTCAGCTTGGATAACACTTCCAGCCCCCCAGGAGCTGTAACATCCCTATCACGGCCTTCCTCCACATTCACATTTCTTTCCACGAGTCCCATCAGGGTCTGAATAACAAACCAGAGCGCAGTGGCCATGTGGAGAGCTCTTCACCTCTCAAACAAGCAAGGAAAGGCTTTTCTGGCAAGGAAACGCCTGTCAGAGCAGCGGCAGCATCCCACCGTGCATCCCGTGAGTGTGGAGAATATTCAAATTCCAGGCAGACCCGAGCCATAAAGGGTGTCTGTGAAGCTGCGTGGGCGGATATGTTCGTGCCAGGTCTCAGTATGACCATTGTAAAACCCCAAAAGAGGATTTCCCCCTAAATTAATCCAGGGGTGAGTCAGACCCCCAAAAAAACCTCCCACCATGTTGCCCACCCTTCACAAAGTGGTTGGGCAGGTCAGGCTTCCCCAGTTCCTCCTCTGGCAGCAGCAGATGGGCTGAACCTTCAGCCTGTGCTCAAGCCCTGCTGAACTCTGGGCCTGACTGAAGAGTGGCTTGTTTGCAGATGTTTCACTGCCTTTTGTCTGTAAAATACAGGAAAACATAACAATTTTTTTTTTAAATCAGCAAAATACAAAGGTGAAGGGTCTGCACTGACTTTAAGTTGTCATTTCTCCAGCCTCACTGGGGAGGAAGAACATCTTTCTCAGAAGATCTCCAAACCAAGGAGCTACCAGGTCTTTTTGGCCATGCGGCTGACGGACCAACCTCCCACCCACGCCACATCCCCCACATGACTCGGGTGATGTCACCTGCCCCCAGCACTCCATCCTCAAAGAACAGGAGATGTTTCATACCCAAGCTACAATTGCAACACACCACAGCAGCAGGGTCAACTCAGAACAACCCACATTTCGTCCCTGCCTGGACTTTTTTTCCAGGTTATTTAGTTACTTGGAGAGTGCCTTCAAATTCCTGACAGAAACCCAAATCTTCTATAAGTGGGATGTTTTTTAAAGCACCTCAACTCATTTACATAACCTTTTTAAAGCAAATAATGACATTTCATTGGCTGTAGACTGGTGGATAAAAATTGCATGAGGATAAGGAGTAGCTTGGGCACTGGATGGCCCCGGACCAGAATAAAGCCACAGAAAAAGGGCTCAGAATCCAACCCAGGTGTTAACACAAAGGCAATTTTTGGTGCATCAAGTCAGAAAATAAAATTAATAACATTTTAAATTAAGCAGGAACCCTTCTGACATATTACTGCAAAATTTCGATTTTGCTGGTTCTTTCTAGGCAGCCCGTGAAAAGACAGGAGGAGAGACACCTGTGCCTTTGTGACAGAGCAGAGCAGAAGTGGAGCGTCCTCAAGGGAAGACGGACCCTGAAATCCATTTCTCCCAGGAGGGCAGGGACTGGGCTGAGGGAGGCCTCTCCTCCCGACTCTGCCTCTGCTGGGCACATCGCTCCTCTATTTATTTGCCTTTTCTCATCACCTTTCCTGCTTATCTCTTTTGCCCTGGATGCCCTCCTTCATCTGCAGCTCCTGGGCTGGAAAGGGCCCCCTGTTTGGCAGGAGCCTCTGAACACAGCTGGGATTCACTGAATAAATAAATAAGTAGATCTGCCTGTCATAACTATACTTTAAATTCCCTGCACGGGAGAGACTTCCCCTTTACATTCTCTCAGCTAACACTTTTACCAGGAACCACAGGCTGAAAAAATTGATCTTTTTGGCTGTTTTCACCTAATGCTCTTGGTAGATTTGATTCCTTACAGGTATTTTTTTGAAAAATAGGCTAAACTAAGGAATGGCTTATTACAGTTACAAACTGCAGTTAATAGCAAAAAAAAAAAAGAAAAAAAAGAAAAAAATTCCTTGGCTGCATTTGAGAGAAGGTCGAGACCAGTGAGGGAATATGAAGCATTTTTTACTCAAAAACATCAAACCAGTTATTATCCCAATTAAGAAAAAGCGGAAATGGGAGGAGGACCTGAGCTTGCTGTATATTTTGTAATATTCAGCTCACATTCTCCTTGAGGGGCAAAATGATAAACTCACATGCTTCTGCAGTCAAGGTATAAACTTCAGGTCTAGATGGAAGCGTTCTCTAACTCCTGACAGAGGAATGAAGGGCTGGATGAAGAATTGGAGGAAGGGTAAGAAAGCAAGCAGGAGAGAGAAGGTGTTGGGTTCCCTTTAAAGCAGGTACCTAAATCTGAGGATTTTTTTTTTTTAAACCCTCTTTAAGATGAAGGCTCTGCTAATAACATGTCCAGAAGATGGCTCCTGGCAAATTGCTTTGTTATTCTTGTCAAAAAAAAAAGTCCCTTGGAAGCAGTCAATTTTAAACCATATATCAAAATGATTAATTGCCCTTAAATGAGCAGATGTTGAAGTACCCTTGAATGGGGCTAACGCTTTTTGGATTGCAAACATAATGTATTCATGGACTTGGAAAAATATCATTAGGGCTATTAATTAGCTATAAGCACCAAAAGCTTTGGTGACTCCAAGGTGTTCACTTTCTTTTTTTTTTTTTTCCTTCTTCTTCTTTTTAAGACTTAAGGGGGAACAACTGTTTTTTCTGGAATAAGGTTAGCAGGTTTTTCTTTTTTTTTGAATGCAGTGCAGAAAACCTTGTCAAGTAGCTCGAATTGGAAAAACTGCAAGAAATACTGGCTGACCTCTAAATATGGGTAGGAACCAGCCCCAACAGCCAGGACTTAAGGAGGGAGCACTGGTGGGGCAAAGAAAGAGAAAGGAGGGAATAAAAGAAAGAAACCTGACATTGCAGGAGGCTGCTTAGGATATAATTCTGCCCTCAGCCAAAGGAAAATGTGCTAAACAGCAAATATCGCATGAAGGTTTGAGTCTGTTTGGGGGGGAAAAGGTGCTTTGTGTCCTCTTAATTTGGGGAGAAAGAAACTTTTATTGCATACTCGACCCCAGAGGAAAAAAATATAAATTCCTCTTCCCTCTAATCTCACTTTCCTCCAAACCTCCAAGAGCAAAAGGAGAAATGTAGCAAGCTGTGGCTTGAGACTTTTTAGCAACAGAAAATCCTTAACTGTGAGCCAACTGTGAGCCTGTTTTGGTCTCTTTTCAAATACTGCATCAAATATATTTTCAATGAATTCATGGAGAAAAAAAAAAAAAAGGAGGCAGAGAAGAGAAAAAAAACTTTTTAAATCTGTTTAAGTTTATAAACAAGATTAAAGAAACAATGTCAAGGGTCTTATGGAAATGGTGATAGTGCCCCTTTAAATAAGAGCAAGTGGAGATTTTCTATATCACTGTGCAGTTTAAATCTTTCTTGATGGACCGGACACTAGTCCTCCTTAAATCCTTCAGAAAGCTGCTTTAAGGAAAAAGGCTGCGAGGAATTTCTTCTCGCTTTAATTGCTTAAGAAACGGTTCCCACAATGAGCTGTGGCCTAGATTTGCCTCTCATTTAAGTTCTGATTTTTAAAAGTTCACAAGTTAATCCCCTTTCGGTCTCACACGAATGCGGTTGGCGTCGGGGACAAAGTACTGGACAATGTCTGGAACATTTCAAACCCCCAAAAGATGCCCCATACCCAAAAAAAAAAAAAAATAAAAAGAGAGAGAGAGAGGGAGGTGGGGGGGGGAAACCCCAAAACAATCCAAAACAAAACCAAGCAGCAAAGTGGCCTTGATTTAGTTAAGTAGCTATTTTAAGACCTTGTTGCCATTATAATTTGAGGCAAGTAGAAATGTCTTGCACTGTATTTGCCATAGATCCAGGGCTAAGGAGGTTTGCCAGTGTTCTGAGTTTTCTTCCTTGTCCATCTTCCAAAGATGGAGAGATGGAGCTTTATTTCCCTTTACTCATCCTAAAATTAAATTTTCACTTCTATAATGCAGTTTACTGTCCTGGCAAGAGGTGTTATAAAATTCACCAAAAAAACCCACAAAAAACCCCCAAACAAAACCAAAAACAACAAAACCCAACAAACAACCAAACCAAAAAAAACCAACAAGCCCCACAAAGAGAGAGAGGGAGGGAGTTAATGCATTAGCTGTTTAAAACATAACCAGCTTGGCTTTGATTTTAGTTGCTCTGGAGGAAACAACCACGATTTCTGTGCAAAAGCAAACACATTATTCTGTGGGGATGGGAATGGAGGGGTGTGTGTTCAATACCCGAGATAGGGAAATTGCATGTATTTCTAAATAAAATGAGAAAACCACGATTTTCTTCCAACATTATACCCTGATCGTTCCACTGTTTGTTTTGTTGTTTGGTTAGGTTTTTCTATGGTTTGGTGGTTTTTTTCCCCACAAAAAAAGCAGTTTTTCAAATTAAAAGTAGCAGCTGTCCTTCCCGTCATGCAGGTGAGGGGGCTTAAAGCCTGCATGGAAACCTGAAATTCACGGTTTACTTAGGAAAGACATAAAAAGTGGTCTTTGAAGGGGATTTTTCGGTACATGTACAGACCCAGACATTTCGCCAAAAATATTACCGTTAATATCACGGAAACTTAAAACGTCCTTTCTACATGGCGAACTAATAAATTCCTCCCACCCCATCTCGAAGTGCAGGATCAAGTCTGGGTGGCAGATTTATTTATTTCCATATTTCATTTTGTTCTGGGAGGCAAAACTCACAGAGAAAAAAATTGTCCGATTTCTACCCTCATCTCGCCCGATTATTATTATTATTATTA
>VZTA01025956.1:34048-65193 GCA_013398855.1 Mohoua ochrocephala | reverse complement strand
CTCAAAGCCAGGACTTTCCAAACCAAAAGAAGATGAAGAAGCCATCCCAACCTTTTGTCTGCTCCCACATGTCAAGGAATTAGAGCTGCTTATGCCACAGAGGAGGGAGCAGCAGGGGCTCCATGGCCTGTGCAGCACTGAACCCACAGCAGGGAGGGGCAGCTGAGCTGGCCGCAGGAGCTGGGATAAGCCGCAGGTATTGCTGCTGCAGCTCCCAGGGATTCAGGAAGAGATAAAAACCCGCTTTGCCTGGCTTAGATCATCCCATCTATTGTGTACCACCCTGGGTCCCACCTCTGCAAGGCAGCCGGCAGCTCTCACCCCCCAGCAGTGCCCGAGCCTGTCCCCTGCACAGCCCGGCCTCTCTGGGACCTGTGGCACAGCAAGATAAGCCCGGCCGTGTGTTCCTGCTCTGTTCTCCTGTCACTGACAACTCCCTCATTGTCTGCAGCAGCACTTCCACCGCCGCCTGCCCGTGTTTTATGAGCGCTGTTAAGCATTTAGCAGCGATCCTGCATCCCTTTACACACGTCCCGTAATTGCTTTTCGCCTCCAGCTCCGCAGCAGGAGGTGCTGCAGGGACACCCAGGCTGGAGCCAGGGACGTTTAGAGCACGGCTTCTTTTAGATAAGACACCCGATTAGCTCCTGGCTTCACTCTCCTCTCCCAAATTCCACGAGAAAGCAGAATTTCCCATAGAGGCAAGGGGAATCAATTAAAATATCTGTTTCAGGAGGCAGAAGTTGCTTATGCCAGGGCAGAGAGTTTTTCCCCAGGGCACCTGAGTTCCAGTTTCACTCTTAGCTTATTCTCACAACGCAGAAAATCTCCTGCTCTCCTTGCCCTCTCCCTCCTATCAGAGCCAGAGGGCTCTGATGGACCAGGACCTTGGACAGAGCCAGGAAAAGGCTCTGAGCATGGGAAGGCAGGTGAAACAAATAAGTGGCCTTTGTTTCCCTGCAGGTTTTCTCCTTGCCAACTTGCAGACCTCTACAGCAAGTTCCTGTGTGGAGCTGGCTGGGATAACCATGGAAATCTGCTGGAGAATGGAAGCATGTGTCGTGCTCAGTGCTTCAGGAACTCCACATTAGCTGTGCTCTGGGATGAGCTCCACTGCTTTTTTCGTGGGATAAAATCTCTCTTTTGCTTAGCAGTTGGCTTTTAGGAGGCTTAATTATGTGAGTTTGCCCCAAAACTCTGGATTTGAGCAGCATCCCGTGCCAAATCTTTCTGGCAAGCTGCTGTCTGTGCTCAGGCAGACAAGAATTTCCTCGGCTTTTCCCTCTCTCTGCTTTGTTCCATCACTCCTCACATTCCTGGTTCTGTGCCCTCTGCAGTTTGCCCCCTGTTTTACCCAGCACAGTCTTCGTGCTCCCTGGGGGCCGCTTCAGCTCCTCAGCAGCATTAATTCCTTTCACCTCGTTAATATTTCCTCCCATTCCGTGGCTCTCTCCAAAGGGGATGCAAGAAATCCAGGAAAAGTCCAGTGCTTATTCCTTGAAGTGTTCCAACGTGCTGGCTAATTGAAAGGGGAGAGAAAAATAACCCAACGCTTCGCAGTTGCACTGCAGCAGAACTCTGTTAAATAGGCCTAAGATGTTCAAAACTATTGGCTTTTCACAGCCACCACCACGCTGACTTTCTGCATTTCTAAATCAGTCCTGGGTTAAGCAGGCAGCGTCAATAATTGGGGTTTTTTTGGGGGTTTTTTGTTGTAGGTTTTTTTTTTTTTGTTCCAGAGGTCTTTTCTCAGGGATTCTGTTCACAAAGCAACAAGATGAGAATCTGAGGCTCCAAGCTCCCACAGAAGAAAGGCACCGTGCTGGGTCTTTCTTCTATGGGAATATTTCCCTGCAGTTAGGCAAAAAGAATTTGAACAAGTTTAATATCTTGCTTCAGCATTTAGGCAGGACAGAAGTGTGCCAGCTCCTGAGATTGCTGGAAATTTATTGTTTATTTATTAATCTAAGTGCGAGGGTGGTTCACAGGAACAAGTCCTCCTAGGAACAGCTCCTCAGCCTCCAACACCTTGGGGTTAACGTGCCATGGATTTTCTGTGGCTGCTCTTCTTTTGGCCTTGCTGTTCTTTCAGTTTCTGAACACTGAAAATAAAATGAACACTGATTTTTCAAAACAAAAAAAATCATGTAACTTTGGGTTTATTTTAATGTGAATTGTAGCTACAAGTGTTAAATGGATTTTTTGTTGTCCATGTGAAGATGGGGTGAATGCAAGAGGTTCAAATCTAAGAATATTCACATTACTGACTTCAGGTCACTGAGGGGTCAAACCACACACAACAAATCTGTGTCAGATTATTTCCCCTGCAGTAAGAGGCTGTTAAACCTTTACCTCAGATCTGCATTTGATCCAGGTGACCCCTTAGTTAATTGATCAGAGCTGATTTGCTGTGATTTCCCCAGGAAAGAAGTAACAAAACTATTTTTCCATCACCTGAAACAGGTACCAGACAAGAGATTTCAAACCAGTTCCCCAAAGCCTCAAGTTTTAGGTTTCCCTGATGTTCTCAATCCAAAGTTTTTCCCCCCACCACTGCAGTGGAGCTGCTGTGATATTCCATCCCCAGTGTCGCTCCTTTTTACAGAGAGCATCATCAAAAATGATTTCCAGCCAATATAAACCAGAGTGCCCCTATTTATAAACCCACTGTTCCAAATGGATCTCTGCAGGAAGCACTGCAGCAAACACCTGTCTTCCCTCAAAAATAAAAATAGCAACCTATATTTGCGGAATTGACAAAGGAACAAGTGACTACAGGAAATTCCCTCCTCAACAGAGGAAGAGAAGGAAAAAAGCACCAATATTTTCTAGCAGCAAACAGGGGAAAGATGATCAAGATTCCTAAATTCTGTGTAAAAACCTTTGTAACTTCATGCTCTTCTGGAAAAAACCATGGTATATCCACCTTGAGGATGTTACCACGGGAGGATATTTTCACAGCTCTGAACTGTTGCCTGGAATTGTGCAATTTTGGGGGAAAAAAATGTGGCATTTTTTTACCTTTCCATTAAAACCCAGGTTTCCAAAAGTGCCCCAGTGCAGGGAAAGGTCACAGCCTGATCAAGCAGAGCACTAATACTGACCCTGTCCCACTGTAAGTGTGGTTTTATGTAAGATGTCACTGAATTCTCCTGCCTGCTGAATTCAGAGCAAATTGTGACAGTGGAATAACACATCACACTTCAGGAAGGTAAAAATCTCTCAAGGTTTTTGTCTCAAAACAAAAAAAAAAAAAAAAAAAGAAAGCAAAGCAAATCTAAGGGAATTTACAGCAAATTTAAACAAAGTTCCTTACCTGAGAACTGAAGAAATCACAGCTCTGTGATCACCTTTGCTCAGGTGTGTGGTGAATATTGAAGCTGTACCATGAAAAACAGGATTCCTCCTGAATTTTTAATGAGCTGGAATGGATGGACAAAGGGTTATCAGTTGTGCTCTGGGGACAATGGCAAAAGGAAAAGTGGGATGAAAGGAATTAAAGGAATCCGCTGAGTTGCTCTCCAAGCAGAGAATCCATCTCAGAAGTGCAGCTCAAAACTTCAAACCATCCCTTTTCCACACTCAGGGAATCTGACAGATCCTGAGCTGCTTTATTTCCCCAACTTTCAAATTTCTTATGATTCAATGCTCTCTTCTTCAGGGCCTCCACTCCGCTAAGATATGAAACCTGCCTTAAAAAAAACCACAGAACACATCTGCCTTAAAAAAACCCAAGCCCAAACCTAAATAAATACATTCAAAGAATCAATATTTGAAACAAACAAACAAACAAACACAGATGCCTTCCTACCTTAAAAAAAAAAAAGACTGAATCAATAAAGGGTGGCACTTCCACACCTCACTGACTTCAGGAAAATCGAAAAGCTTTGCTACCTGTAAAAATGAACCTCCCAGTCTTTTGGGGGTGCATCTCTGCTTTTAAAAATTTCCTGCAACTTTTATTTGGGGAACATGGGGATTACATGAGATAAATGTTATCCTTAGAGGTCATTAGCACCCAAGGAATTCTTTTTAGCATGGGAAGAGGCAGCGCAGCAGATGGTGCCTCTGAGCACAAGGTGGAAAACAGCTGCTTCCCTACTTATTTATTTCTTGGCTGGCACAGCCAACAGCTTTGGATTGAGGTAGAGGTGTAGAAAGTGATGTTCTGAAGCTGGTTTTTTATATCCTAATTCTGTTCAAGAGGAGCTCCAAGGTGTGCTCTAAGCTCTCTAACGGGATTTTAGCAGGAACATTGATCAAGAAGACAAAGGCACTTTGCTGTCGCTGGTCACCTCAGGAGAGCTGGGGATGCACCTACCAAGGGAGTATCAAGGGAGAAAGATACACTGGGGCTTCTGAGAAGGAAAGAGCTGAAGGAGAAGGACAAGAATGAGGAGTTTCCTACTTGTGGTCCAGCTGGGAACAGGATCAAAGTTGCCAGCAGTGCCCCAGAGCAGTGATTTTAGCAGCAGGAGCAGCACAGGTACCTCGGGCAGGGCGGAGGAGGCAGGTCCAGGAGCAGCACAGGTACCTCGGGCAGGGCAGAGGAGGCAGTTCCAGGAGCTCAGGCTGTTGCTCATTAGCTCTCCTGGCATTTCTCCCCCTCCCTGCTGCTCCAGGGCAAGCTGGCATCCCACACCGAGCTGGGCTGCTCCAGCACGGCCCTGCAGCCCCTCCGTGGCTCTGCCTGCACATCAGCTCCTCTTTTTTTCCCTCCCATCTCCCAGAAGGATTTTTGCCCTCAGCTGGCATCTTTAGCAGAACAAGGCTCAGCACTCTGGGGTGTGTCTGCTCCTCACCAGTGTGCTTAGGTCAGCTCTGAGACACCTGGAGGAGCCACATGGATGGCCCAGAGCTACAGCAATCAAATTAAAGGCTTTTCCTGAGCCTGCATTCCCTGTTCGTCCAGGAGCAGCCCCAGCACAGCCAGATCAGCACTGCTGGCTCCTTGGCACTGCAGGCAGCCCCCCAGTTCCCACTCCCCACATTTGTGGGCAGGCGGTGCCAGCCCATCCCCTCCTTCCCTCCCTTATCCCACTTCAGCTGCAGCCAAGGCTTCATTGGAGGCAGTGAAAGTGGCTTTTATTGACTTACAGATACAAAAACACACAGCAAACACTTCCAGCAGCAAAACTGGAGCCCCTTGCTTAGCAAACCTCCCCCACCACCACCATTATGCGTTTATAAGCATCTACTGGTTTTATAATCTATTAATTTAGGTTGATAACACTGATGGTACTCATACTTCTCTTGCACCCCATTAAGCAGAGCAAGTTGTTACAAGCAGGGGAAAGGAAATCAAACAATGATAGGAAGTACCAGGAAGACAAAAAGCTGCACAGGGCATCTTTGCAGGGTTTCAAAAAGGAGCTTTCACAGACCAGCCCCCAGCGAGAGCAGAGCCAAACCATCCTCACAAGCTGCTTGCTAAGGGAACCGAGCCGCTTAATTTCCCTGTTCCACCCCTTCCAGAGGGAATGCCTTCTGTGCTCCACACAGGGTGTAAGACAGCCAGGAATATCCAGCAGACAAGCAGTTTAAAGATGGCAAAAATAATGTCCTCTTATCGTACACAAGAAATGCTTTTTTTTACCAATCCTTTTTCCCAGGTACCGCACTGGGCACTTGATCCTTTTTCAGTCCTCAGGAGCCTCACTCTTGGCTGGCGACCGCACCAGGCTTGGCTTTAGGTTTTTCTGCTGGGGACTTGAGTTTCTTCAGCCACCTGCAGAGAGGGCTCATCCTGGTGTTGGGTCTCTCGTGCAACCCCGAGCTGCTTTTCACTGTCCCCTGCCCAGTCTCCACCTCTCCTGCTCCCATCTCCACTGCAGGCTGCAGAGGGAAGTCCCTTTTTGTCACCTCCGTGCATCCCTCAGCTGGCTCAGCCCTTGCAGGTCTTTCCTGAGTCGGAGCACAAAGTTTCCCATCAGGATTTATGGTTGGGGGATTGCCCCCAGCCTCCTCTGTCTGTCCTGCAGGAGGCTGGGCCTCTCCAAGCTCCTGCAGCTCCGTGCTGCTCACTGTTCCCTGGGCCAGCGGTGGGGAACACGAGGCCATTTCCCTTTGTCTTCCTTGCTCTTTGCTGTGCAGCCCTGCAGCAGCACCCTGGGGCTCCTCATTCTCAGGGTGGGTCACACTGCCCCAAAATCCCCCATCCTGGGCCACGGGGACATCAGACACATCAGACCCAGATGTTCTCTCCTCAGATCTCAGCCTTTCAAACCTCCTGAACTTCCTGCATGAGTACCTCCTGTGACTTATCTCATTCCCCATGATCAAGGTGTGCAGAGCAAATCCTGCTCACAGCCTTCTCCAGGGAATCTCGAGGGTCTGGGGTGCTGAGGGACTTGGGCACAAACAGAGCCTTTAGGAGCAGACGCAGATCCTCATTCCAGCCTTGCTGAGCTGACAAATCACTCCCGAGCCATCTGCAAGGGAGGAAAAACCCTTACAGAACCCACTCCTCGGCCCTGTGTCAGAGCAGAAAATGTCCCTTTAAAATGAAGAGCAGATTCCCATTTCATTTCTTAGCCCTGTGACAGAGCAGAAAGTACCCCTCTAAAATCAAAATCCAATTCCCATTTCATTTCAGAGTGGGCTGTCCACAAGTTGCAGGTTTTATTGCTTCTAAGTCAGTCTTAGCTCAAGGAATAGCCTTTTGATGTCACTGAGAGCATTCAGGAAGTCACTCCCTCCCCAGGACTCTCAGCCCACACTGCACTTTACAGTTATTAGTTTATACTCCCGAAGTAAATACTATTTAGGTCTCCTCTTGTTTCCTAAATAATTTATTAATTTTACAAAGAAGTTCACATTTAGCCAGGGAAGTAATTTGTAGACCTGGTAAGATATGGAAGGGAGAAGAAAGGAACAGGGAAAAAAAAAAAAAAGAAATCTCCTTATTGAGAGATGAGAAACAAGTGGGTCTCAGGCCCTTGGGTCATTATTTTACCAGTCATTAACTCACTTTTTAGAAACCACAGCAATGCCACTGCTTCAAACCCAAACATTAAAAAGGGGCAGCGTTTTCTGAATGCAGAGAAACATTTACCTCAGGTTATGTTTATAAAGGGCCTTTTTACAACTGCAGCATTGCCAGAAAACAGATCAAGCACTCTGCAGGGAAAGAGCAGAAGTTGTATGGAAAAGGGAAAGAGGGACCTGCACACAGCTCCAGTGACTCCCTTTGGAACCTGCCATGCAGATTGCTAGAAAGAGGCAAACACAAGTTAAACACTCATCAGTAAGTAGGATACAAGTGCCCTGTTTCTGGCAGGGAAACCACAAAGCAAACATGACTCAAACCATTGATTTGCAGCACCACATGCCCTCAGCCTTTATTCCTGGCTCAGGGTGATAAGGTTCTGCTCTTGAGTAGGGCAGCCAGCGACAGCAACCCATTTCCCCACCGGCCCCACATCATCAGCTCCCTCCTGGCACTGTTCCACTCCAAATCCTGGGCCACTTTTTATAGCTAAACATTTAAAGTGGGGTAGAAGTGCCATACAACACAATCTGATTACGGATGGTGCTGCAGAGAGCTCAACCAGCGCAGAGCAGGAGGAATGACAGAAAAACAGATCTATAATTTAGGAATTACAGTTTCTAAAGTGGAGCTAATGGATCCAGAGCAGTTTTGCTGCACTGTTTGAGCTGCTTTTATGGGCAGAATCTGTAAAAATGTGTGATTCCATGGCGGTTAGGCACTCACTTATAAGACTACATGAACTTCATCACTTAAAACTACAGAGTCATAAGAAAGGAAAAGCAAGAAAAATGAACCCATCGACTTCTGTGGGAGAAAAACCAAAATACAATGAGAGAGAGAGAGAGAGATGGTCTTCGATACCAAAGCTGGACAGCTTACAAATAAATGAATGTTTTGTCAAGCTGAGCTTCCAGAGTAAGCAATTGCTGCATCAGCAGTGAGGATTTAGCGTAAATGAATACAGCCGGGAAATGTTCCATGGCATTTCGGCAGGGCAGTAAAATGCCAGGAGAGAAAAGGAAAATAATAACTTATTTTCTCTTTTACTTTCATTTGTTTGTCATCACTGCAAAAGCACCTCAAAATATGACAAAAGACAGATTCTACTGCTGCTGTCTCCAAGGAGGTTTTGTTTATAAAGATATAGATATTTATTACCTTAAGATACCAGTTACTTTTGATATGCAGGAAAATTACTTCCCCTTCCTCATCCTCATTTTTCCATTTCATGCTGTGAACATTTCATTTTTAGTCCTATCTTGCCATCAGCAGAATTTTTATTCAAAGCCAAAGACAGAAAAAAAGCATAATTACAGTTTTGCTGAAACCCTAAAGGCAGAGCTCTCTCTTTCTCTCTCACTAGAGATGTCAAACAAAGCCCCCAAACCCCCAAAATTGTGTCATGCAGCAGTGCCCACACTCACTTCCAAAGGAAATGCCCCCAAGAAGTTCCCAGTAGAGCTTGGGAGAGAGCAGCTGGACCTTAAATAGGGCAGGGCAGCAACACTGAATTGCTTCCCACCCAAACCTAATGATTTAATTACTGATCCCTTACACAGCTGCCTGGAAGATTGGGAATTGTTCTTGCTCCGTGTTTCAGAAACATCATGTAATGGTTCATATCAGAGGATTCTGCGTCTTTTTTGTCCCCAAAGTATTTACACAGAGCTGGAGGGAAATGTTGTGGGGTCTCTCTCTCTGCACAGTGACAGGCTGGAGAGACTTCTGACAAGAAGACGACAAGGGGGGGAATGGCTCCCAACTGACAGAGAATAGTTTAGAGGGGGGATTTAGGAAGAAATCCTTCCCTGTGAGGATGGTGAGGCCCTGGCACAGAGAAGCTGTGGCTGCCCCATCTCTGGCAGTGTCCAAGGCCAGGTTGGACAGGCTTGGAGCAGCCTGGGATAGTGGAAGGTGTCCCTGCAGGGGGTGAAATGAGATTATTTTTATGGTCCTTTCCAACCCAAACCATCCTGGGATTTTGTGGCTGCAGAGCAGCAGCTACACGATAGAATTTAGCAAAAACCCCTTGTAGCTGAGGTGTTGCAGGCACAGAACATCCTCCCGATCCACAGGAACAGCTCTTGGGTGCTTTTCATCTCCTGTGAGGTGCTGCAGGCACTTGGCAGCAAAGGAGGCAGAGCTGGGGGAGGTTTGTGATCATATTTTCTCTCTCTCTCAGGGCGGGTGTTTTGAGTGGCTTTTGTTTCAGAACTTTTCTAACTTTCACATAGTGGTTGGGTTTGGTTGTCAGATCACTGCAGATTTTGTGGCTTTACATTTGGGCTCCTTGGATGTTGTGGAGAGAGGAGAGTGTGAGGAAGCAAGGAAATTATTGTGCTCCTGAAAGCCAGGCAGGGATACAACAACCAAACCAAGTTGTTTTGTATTGAACAAGAACATTGACCAGCAGTTGCTGCTTTGGGTAAAGGAAGTGTTTGGTTTTTGACCAGCTGTTTTCAAAACTTTTTATTTAGTTCTGTAAGAGTTCAGAAGAAACATATTTACTGTGATAAAGGCGGGTGATGATTATTTATAAAGGTGCTTCAAAAGGAAGAGAAACACTGGAGCTCCTAACAGCTCCAGCAGCTCCTGAACACTCTTGAGGTTTTACTTTCTCAGGTATGGCCAGCTCTTTTTTTAAGGTTTCCTGGTGAATGACAGGAAGTTTAATTATAAAAGTTAAAAGCAAGGATTCTTAGCGACAGGAGCTAAGGTTTCCCAAACGCCAAAAAATTAGATTGCACTCCAAGACAGTTGTGTGACTCGGTAATGCTGCTTTACACTCATCTGCAGTGATTCACCGTGGATTTTAGCAAGGAATTTGCTGCTCATCATCTTAAGAGGGCAGCCTGGAGCCTGGGAACAGTGCTGAGTTAGAGCCACACCACTGCTTTGTTAATAAATCCTCCCATTAGAAGTCGCCCAAAAAGACGAGACAAAGAGCAGTAAAAGGTGTCATTTGCCTTCACTCATCAGTGACGAAGAGTTTGGAGGAGTCAGGGATGTGCTCTGCCAGATGGTGCAAGGGTTCTGCTGCTGCAGAATGGGCTTTCCCTGGTCTCAGGGCAGGAATAGGCGTTTAAAAGCATTAAGGTGCTTTCAGACCTAAGCCCTGCTCTGAGATGAGTCCCATTTGAAAGTTTAGCCCTTTATCTTTAATTTTGTCAGGGTCTAAGCACAGTGAGCCCAGCTAGTGTCCCAAGATTTGCAAGGAAATCGCCTGGAGACGAGCAGCTTTCACTCTGAGGCCACAGATTTCAATATTCAGCATTTTACCAAACACTTCACAAGCTGAAAAGGGCAAAACCATCAGTTCCGGCATTGGAGTCAATGCCAATATCAGAAATTAGGCAGAGTCTCCTCTGACAAAGGCATTTAAAGCCATCAAAATTGCCAAAGCCAAACCTCCCCCATGTGTAATTTTGTGTAGGCCAGACAGGGACAACGCAAACCAGGAAAACCTGAGGGTAAAGCTTGGCTTTACAGAACTTGGGGCACATCTGAAAACCCCAAATGAATGTGACGACAAAAAAGCAGGAGAACTGGAATAACGAAAGAGGAATTTTATGTGGTTTTTTTCTCATTTACCAAGGAACTTTTTGCATTGCAAACACTCAGATTGGTGTCACTGAAGTCAGGGCATTGCAGAAACTTCTTCCCCAAAATTCCTGCAGCACTGCATGTGGTGGAAGATTATTCCATGATTTTTACTGAGGAAGAAAGGAAAAATCACTCCTCTTCCAGAGCACGAGCAGAATGTCCCTGATTCAGATTGCAGCTTTGCTAATTAGATTTAAACGCCAAAATTCCAGCAAAATCGAAGAGCTGCACAGTGCCACCTTTGTTCCTGTAATTTGGTGATCACCTGGCAGGTGTTTTGGGATGAGGTTTGTGAGACTACAGCCTGCAGAATTATTCTGCATGATTCCTCTTGGGGTGAAAATTGACCCCTGCCATGCATTTGTTTCAGTGTGGCACCAACAGTGTCGTGTAATTATTAATTTCTTGTGACTCCAGATTAGCCCCACACCTTCAGTCACAGGGGAATGGAGCTGCTGAGTAATTTTAACCTGATTCCATGAATTCTGAGATGCTTTTACTAAATCAGAAGCACAAAATACGAGTACAGTGGTTGACCTGAACATCTAAGAGAGAGGCAGAGCGATGCATAGAGGTTTGTGTTCCTCTCTGCTGCTTCTCCCATGATTTCCTCAGGCCTCCTTGCTCTCCTGGCAAGGAGGAGCTGCCAACCCACTGATTTTTAAATCTAAATTCTATGCAACGAGGACATAATCTCCAGCCTAACAGCAGAGCTTTGCCAGAGGCAGCCAAACCCAGCTTGTCAACAGAACCAGCTGATGGAGGGGCCTTTGGGATCGTGAGGAGCAGCCAAGGGGAAGGAACATTCTCTGTGTTATTTAAGTCAGGGCAGATGAGACATTTCCATGGGCAGGGTCTCCATCAGATTTGGTCATAAAGAAAAAAAATAAAATAAAATAAAGCAAGTCTGGCTTAGGTCAAGAGGTTTGGAGTGTGGCAGCCTGGTCCTCTGGGTCCCAGGAAATCTTCATAAGGGTACACCAAACTCCTGATGTGATTAAGCACTTAAAGACAGTAAAACCAATCATCCCTTAAATAGAAGCGTTGCTCTCAACATCCTCATATCCTGGCTTGCCTTTAACCATCATTTCTTGCCTCCTATGAACACTGTTAATGAGGGTTCCACGCAGGAACACAAGAGCTGGAGATGGTTTCCTTAGGGAGGATCTTGCTCTCCTTCACATTGGAGTTTTCCAGCTGTTTCATACAAATAATTTTTTCCCTTTCAATTTTTTTTTGAACCCCCATGAGTTCTAGCAGAATAACGTGGTATAAAAACCTTTTGCTTGAAAGAAATTAGGCTGTGTTATTTTCCTGATTCCCTTCAGCACCACATCATTTATAAACTCCATGAGAGCTGTGCCACCAGCCAGGTTTGATGGGAAAACTCCCCTCTATTACCACTGCATAATTAGAGATTAGTATCGGATACGCAGCTGCCAGAAATTTATTGATTATTTGCAGCAAAATGACCACGAGAAGCTTTTTTTGTTGTTTACAGCTCCTTCCACGGGCCCCCAGTCTGAGCTCCCTGACCTCCACCCAACCAGCACAAACCGTAAAGCAAATGCCCATTAATAACCCAACATTTTGCAGCAGTCAGTATCAAAATGCACCCATTTATTGATCCCAATTGCAACATGTACTTCACACAATCCGTTTCCAATATGGTGACGCTCAGAGGGGTGAGCAGACAAGTGTAATTAATAAATCTGGTTTGTTAGACATGGCTTAACCCTGTGCAGCCACACACAGGGAGATAAGCATGAAGTGCACAGCCCCATCCAGGGCATAAATGCATGAATAAATACATTAATACACTTTTTGTACCAAGAAACACTCAGCCCATGCCCACAGTCCCTCCCCCAGCAGAAGGAAGGAGGGTAGTGCCACTTGCAGAAGGCAACACACAATTTTACGTTGAGCACCACTTTTCAAAGCAGGTTCCACCACCACCACCACCCTGATTTCTGGGTCCTTCAGGGTACGAGCACCCTTTGGCATCACTCCCTTGCAGGATGGAGGCAGCGGATTCATCTCTGGGCTGCAGACAACCCTCAGTGTGCTCCTGCAGTTTCCATGTGCTCTTTCAGTGCTCCTCTGGTTTTTCCTCACTGCTAACCTGGATTTTCTCCTCCCTCTCCTGCAGGGCAGCCTGGGTTTCTGGCAGGTGGGCTGGGATCTCCTCTGACGTCTGCCTGTCACCACAGGCCTCAGCCAGCTCTTCAGCTTGCTCTGGTTCAGCAGCAGTTTCTGTCACACCTTCAGGAACAGGAATCTCACCTTGTCCCAGCTGGAGATCAGGTGGGGCTTTAGTTTCTTCTCCCCCCTGCTCTTCTGCAGCTCTCTGCCCATTTGTGATGCCTTCTCCTGGCTCTGCAGCCATCAGAGGCAGCTCTGGCTCCTCCAGAGGACATGAAGCAGCTGTGGAATCACCTGCCTTCTGCACGGGCACTTCCCAAAGAGCCTTCCCAGCACAGGCTTGCTCTGCACCACTCCCAACCCCAGCCCCCTGCTCTGCACCGCTCAGCAGCTCGGACCCTGCAGCAGCCTGACCCTGGCCAAGGTCCTCGTGGTCACCTGCAGGCACGTGGACATCAACCTCCACCGTGATCTGAGGGAGAGGTGTCACCCCTTGGTCCCCACAGCCGAGCTCGGGGGACAAAGAGCTGCCAGGGGGATGCAGAACAGCTTCAGCCTCACTGCTCTCCTGAGGGCTTTGGGATCCTTGTGCCTCTTCAGGGAGTTCCTGGTGTTTCATCACCTTGGAGCGAGGTTTGGCTTCAGGCTCCTGGGACACCTCAGCACCTCGCGTGTCTCCAGCAGCCACAGGGAACAAAGCCTCGCTGTGCTGTGCCCTTGGAGGGGCAGCCGAGTCTCCTCTCTCCCCTCTAAATTCACTTTCAGGAGTTTCCAGCACCAGGCTGGCAGCAGGAGGCTCAAAGCCTCTTGGAGTCCTCCCAATCCGTGCTGAGTGGAAATGGTTCTCCCCAGTCCACGTGGCTGCGTTGCAGCGCACCCGGGCAGCCCCCGCTGCCTTTTTGCTCTTGGGCCTATAAAAAACCCTGGGAAACGCACAGGGCCTCTTGTTCTTTCCAAAAATACATCCCATGGCCAGAGGGGAAGGGAGCAACTCCAAGGGCTTCTTCTGCAGTGGCTGAGGAGGAGCAGGGAGCTCTGGCTCTGGAGGAGGAAGGGGCTTCACACCTGCAAGACATGGATATTTATTAGCCCACGCTCATTAGGGCAAGTTAATTATCCAGCTCTCACCTGAGCAGGAGCTCAGGGATCACAGGAATGAGCTGGACAGGTGGAATTGCACTGGGAGGGTCAGGGGAGACACAGAGACCTTTTAAGACATAACAGTCTGAAAAGAAGGAGAAAGAGACAACTTGTCAGTCAAAGCAGAGCACTCTGGAAAACAATGACAGCTTTCAGGAGCCACTCTTCACTCCAGTCAAGGAAGTGTTTAGACTTCCAGTAATAGATGGGGGCAGCAGGGAAGGGAAGCAAGGCAGGCAGAAAAAAATTACACAAATTTAAAATTCGCAGGACACAGCAGGGTTTATTCCCCAATGCTAACATTAAGAGAGGACTGCAAGAGACACAGGCAAACTAAAAGGTAAAATAACATCTCCCGGCACAAAACTAATTCAAGAACTGAGGAGCAAGGTGTGCCTTAAACACTTAAATGAGCTAAAACCAACAAAATTACTTGTGCTCAAAGAGGCCCAGACTGCAAAAATGTGCATGAATCAAAGCAAAAAACCCATCCCATAAAAACCAAGCAGCAAGAGACCTCACAGACCACACGAGACCCCAACGCTGACACAGCCTCACTGAGGACCCATCACCTGGGAGGCAAAGCCCTCACCTGGTGTTAAATAGGAGGAGGGTGTCACACTCAATCCCTTCCCCCCTTGACTCCCAGCCTTAGTTCCAGCGGGTTCTGAAGTTCCCTTACTCTATTTTCTACTTTCCCAGCCATTTCCAAGCCACAGGATATGGCCGTGCTCCTGTGTGCAGCTGACAGGTGATTAACTTCATTGTGGGATTTTGATAATGGCCATCGACCGTTTAATATCAAGCTAAAGATATTTACACAGAGCAGCCATGGACAAGGCAAACTGACCTCGGGTTAGAAGTGGTGATGCCAAGTGGCAGAAAACCAGGCTGGGTTTGAGTATAACTCACAGATGATAATACTGACATTGCAATCTCCCATTTTATTTGATATTGAGCAGTTAGGGGTGAAAAATTACCCCCTTTTCCACTTCTGTGCTGTCTTCAACTGACTAAGTGGTGCAATTAGCAGTTTTAGAGTGGCTGCAGATGATTTGAATGATCCCAGGCACAGCTGATCACCCTCTGCTGGCGCTGACATTCTCCAGCCCCGGTTGTGTTTGCTGGCTGGAAGGGAGTTCAAACGTGGAATTGGTCACATGGGCAACACACAAAAGCAAATATCCACTAAAAACAAACTCATCCCAGCCAGGAGCGTGAAGGCAGAGCCTAAATATCCACTGCCAGCAGCACCAGTGCTGTGGAATGAAAAAAAAGCCCCAGAAAGATCAAAATGGATGGATTCCAGGCTTTTCTTTACATAAAAAACCCCTCAAATCTACAATTTTGGATGCCAGATCTGGTCCGGCATCCTAAACTTTGCTGAGCTCCAGTGATTCCCTGAGAGCAGAGAACAAAGGAGGAGCATTTGGCGAGGTAAATCCGTGTGTGCAGCCAGAGCTGGGACCAGAACAGGACAATATCCCCCTCCTGCCTTTAGATGTGGTCCAACATCTGCTCTGCACGATAACAGGCAGGGTTCTGTGTCTTGGTGGCACTGCAGCGTCACACTGACACGGCTGGGAGAGCCTCACTCGGTGGCTCGTGTGGTTTTACAACAGCTTTTCAAAGCCTTTTTTTTTTTTAATATACTTCTTTTTAGGCTTCAGTGGAACTGAAATTCAGAGGCACTTCAGGATTTCTTTTGACTCTTAGAAATTTCTCTGAACTAATCCGTGATTTTCACACATGACAAACACAGGTGACAGCGTGTGAAGAATGTTACAGGGCAATGGCTAAAAACTCTGATGTTTTGGGGACATTGGTGCTTCGCAAAACAACACAACTGGAGGGAAATTGCATCCCAAGCTGCTTCTGCGTGGAGGAATGTCAGTCACTGCAGCACAGGGAGCTTGGCAAGTGGATTTCCACATCCTGCAGATGTTGCAGGGACTTATTTCAGTGTTCTGTGCAAGGGGAAGATGCTCAGTCATCAGCTCATCACGAGGTAGTTGGAATACTTCTGAGATTTAAAGTGTAGAATTTAAAATACAGATTTAAAGAAATTCTTACCCTTCAATCATGGTGAAATATGGAAACATATGAAACATATATATGAAATAAATATATGAAATATTCTAGGTAAAAACTCCAACTTTGACCCATTTGAAACAAACCAGAAAATCTCCTGCATATGAGACACCACAGAAAATGGCAATGTAACACACGCAAGTGGAGGGAGGAAAATCCTCCTGTCAGAGCAATCACATCTCCTTCCTTTACCAGGCTTAATATTTGTTCCAAAAGCCTTTTCCAATCTCTGCTACTTTGATATATTTAAAAGTGCTGTTCTAAAAAAACCATACACTTCTTTTTTTGACAAATAAAAGGAAATAATCACAGCTCTTCCAAAGAGCCGGGCTCAGCTGTCAGCTCGGGATTGTGCTGCATGATGGAATGCTGTACAACAGCCCCATTACAAAGCCTTTCCATGGCATCATTGCTTACAAGGAGCAGGCTGCAGGCAGCTCAGGGCATCACTCTTTGTGTTTGGGGTTTTTTATTGCAGAGTTCAAGCTGCTCCCTCTTAATAGAACTGTCCCTTCCTTCCAACACATGTGGCAGGGCCTCTTGGTACATTTGGTGTGGCATCAAACCCACGGGATGATCTGCCTGGGGGGCTGCCCTCGTTCATCACAGAGCTGGCATTGCAAAAGGAGGACACACTGGGGCTGAAAAATCTTCTCCTCAAGGAACAAGAAGGGTTTTCCACCACTGAGCTGTGCAGCTTTGCTTTTCCAGCTGGTGCACAACATGGACTTGACCTTGGAAACTCTGCCTGGCCCCTGTCCCCAGGCTCAGGAGCCACAGGCCCAGGTTTCTCAATGGTTAAAAGAACATTTTCTGTAGCACAGCTATTTCTTAGAATTCTCCTCAGCAGAATTAAGTAACCACCTCGTGGTCAGGCACAAATGTTATGGAGGCTGATTTCCCTCAGGGTTTCCTACTCAAGCCTTTTCCCTGCCTCAAGTTTGGGTTTTGTGAGAGGCTGGAACAAAGAGTGGCAGGGAACACGCCCAGATCCCCCCTAGACAGCAGCAGCACCAGGAGGAGTGGGGGGCTTTGGCGGAACAAACAAAAAGTAAAACAACTGAGTTCAAAAAGATGAGCCTTCAGTCAGCTTTGCGTGTGTTCATTTAATACCTTCCCACCTTTTAGGCCCAAGCAGCCTTTAATATCACTGCAGACACAGCCCACATGAGCAACAATTAGAGTTTATTAGCTTAGAGAAGCCTTTTGAAGAACAGAAAGGATTCCAGGCACCTCCTTTTCCCCAGTAAGTGAAGAAAGGTTATTTGTTTGGCAAATCTTATACACAGGAGGCTTTGTCACCCCAAGTGCAGTTGGAAGGACAAGAAGTCAAGGGTTTACAAAAGCCCATCCTTTTCCCAAAGCATTAAATTTCATCCCCAACACCACTGGTCACACTCAGCTCTCCCTCCTCCTCAGCCTTCAGCTCTGTGCAAGGCAAATGAAGAGGCACCTGCAGGATATTTTGTCTTGAAGTTTTCCCCTCAGCATCCCCTTCCTCAAGCACTCCGGGCTGCTGCAAGAGCTCGCTCGGTCCCTCAGGCCCTGCACAACACAGGCTCCCCATGCCCTGGGCAGGTGACAGACTGCCCTGCATCCCTTGCTTTAAGGGGTCAAGCAGCTGGGTTGGTGGCTCCAGAGATCCCGACTGAGGGCACGGGGACTCCCGGGACACGGGAGAAGTGGAATGGAGCTCAGCCACACCCTTTGCTGTGACCTCCGAAGGGCTCTGCACGGTCAAGCCGAGACATTGCTTGGACCAGACGGGGGAGCTCAGCCCACTGGGGAGATTGAGGACTTACCTCAGCAGGACTTAACTCAGCCCTGTCTGTCCCCTCCAGAAGCTCAGCACACGGAGAGGACTCAGGCTCCCTTGCCACCTGCATAGCAGACAGTGACGAGCCCCTGCCCATGAGAACCCCCCCGGTGTCTGCAGGAGGCTCCATCTCACAGCCTGGGCCAGGTTCAGCTTCACTTGAGATCTCACTGAGGCTGAGAATATTTCCCTCCTGGAGGGTTATTCCAGCACACAGAGCTCCCTCACTGCCAGGCTGCCCCTGGTCGTGGGACTGCTCCTCCTCTACCACGAGCTCTGCACCTGCAGCTGTGTCTCCCACAGGCCGAGCCTCGGGAACAGCTTTTATTTCCTCTTCTCTCTTACCCACTTTCTCCTGCTGGGTTAAGTCTTTAACTTCTCCTTCAACCTCCTCCCCAAAGAAATCCATGAGATTCCAGGATGCCTCCCACCCTTCTGCCCTTCCCACGGGATCTGCAGCACCGCAGGTCTCCCTCTTCTCCTCCAGAGCATCAGCTGAGGGCTGGCGGTCCTGGCCCAGCGACTGCAGGTCTTTAGAGCCCTGTTTGGGGCATTTCAGGGCTGGTGTGGGGGGCTGTGTGTCGAAGGACGTCGATGTGTCCCCAGGGCTCTGCAGAAGGGGCTTGGTCTCGCTGGTCTCCATTTGCTGCCTTCCCGCTCCTGCTTCCTGCACTTCTCACAGATCACACAGCACAGCTGCTGGCTGAAACTGCTGCCCGTGCTGCCACCCCACAGGCCCTGCAGAAAGAATGACATTATATCACTTTTTAGCATTAACGTTTCCTCGTGTACCAGAGGTTTGTTGCCTTAGCTCCTACAGATATCCGTGACCTTCAGGCGGGGTCCTGCTGATGCCTTTTCTCTGGTCCTAAAAATACGAGTCAGACACAGTTAGGGTGATAAAAAGGGCACCTTTAGATGAGGATCTTCAGGTGCACAAATTCGTCAGGTAGAAAAGATGCACACCCCACATAACGCGTGTACAATTTCTATAGATTCTGCAAATTAGCATATCTGGCAGGAACCCCCCCAAGTAGGAACCCTCCTGGTAAAGTAATTCCCGCAGTTCCAGTACCTTCTACATTCTCCACCTTAGGATGAAATCGAGGCCCTGCTTACAAACTTGCATCTTGGAAAGGTGGTTTCAGCCTTGGTTTCGAAGGACGGGGATCCTGGAATTTGTTTTGTCTTTCTGCCTAGGAAAATGTTGAAACTAAGCTACAATTCGAAGCTACAAAGCTACAAGTTTATGTGTACAGGATACAGAGAATATATAAAAGAAAAAAGGGTAACAACAAAACCAGCATCATTTCCCCTTTTTTTTAGAGACTAACAAGACTTTACCTTGTCTAGTCTCTACTTCTGCATTTAACCCCAGCAGCAGTTTACAGAACAGGCTATCGCCCCGGCTATCGCACAGATGACAACTAAAATGATACCTATTATGAACGCTTCTTTTATCCAGGCCCAGTTTGGGGGATGAGGTGAGGGTATGGAAGATAGGGTTGAAGTTGAAGGTGTTACTTCTGGAAGCTGCTTCATGTAACATTCGAGTCTCTTTCCAAATTTCAGTTAAATCCTTCCTAATTCTTCTACTCTGGTCCACGTAAGAACAACAAGTGGTATTAACACATACAGCACATACACCTCCATGTATGGAATAGGAAACTGAGAGCTATCCTGTTCTGCACAACTGCACGGGACAGACCATGGACTTCCTCCTGTGAGGCCGAAATTGCATCTGCAGTACGCAGTTCAAGACGTGCGATAACGGCTGAGATGTCGACAATTGCCCTCTCCAGCTCAACTACTCCGTAAGAGGGAAGGAGAGCTCTGGCTATACCATGGAAAAGTGTGGGCCGTGCAACAAGGGGATTAACAGATCCTCCCATTTGGATTCTCAATATGATCGAATATTTTTACATTTGGAATTACAGCCCCAAGGGCACAAGCCTGATCTTTATCTACGGGCAGGACTTTGCAGGCCTTATTGCTGCATATCCAATACCACCCTGTCCCAAGTGACAGAACTCGTCTCTGTGATGTCAGTTCCATCTTCCTCACAGTTCTTGGGCTTATTCTTTCCTTGAATCTGGTCTTATGGCAATATGAAGGAAGAATGGCCTTTCCTGTGGCATTTATGGGTACACAGGAAACTGTACAATTCCCTCCATGTATTAGGCCGCTCAGGGGTATAGGAGGCATAAGGGTATTATCAACTCGTTCCCACCTTTCCGTAGGGTTCAATTCCATTAAAATGCCAATCAGTGGCCAGTTACCACCCCCATCTGGAGGTGGCACCCAGGTACAAATCCAGCAATTGTTCTTATTAAGAGCTTTGGATACATTTTGGACTAAGGTCCCATGCAAATTATGGGGCCAACCCTGAGTCATGGTTACCAATTGGGCAGACGACAGACATGAAAAGAACGGTTTAATCCACATCATCCTGATTTGTATCAGTCTCTGTTTTCCCAATGGTTTCAGGAGCAGGAGCCTTCTTTACTCTGGAGTAGTGGATCCACGGTCCCTTGCCAGCAACTTTGACCGCAGGGAGGGTGGTCAGCAAAACCTGAAATGGTCCTTTCCACTCAGCTTGCAAGGGGTCACTGTCCTACCACTTGATATAGACCCAATCTCCGGGCTGGAATGGATGAGCGGGTATGTCCAGTCCTATGGGTTTGGATACCATGACAAATCCCTGGAGCTTCTGCAAAGTGGAACTCAGAGCTATTAAGTACTTCTGTAAATCATTTCTACCCTTCATATGGATCTCCCCCGGGATATGTGGAACCTGATATGGCTTGCCATATAGTATTTCATAGGGACTGATGTTGTCCCTCCACCTTGGTTGTGTGCAGACTTTCAGTAAGGCTACAGGCAAGGCTTGAACCCATGTCACGAATGTTTCTTGACAGATTTTACTAATCTAGGTTTTAAGGGTTCCGTTCATGCGTTCAACTTTGCCACTTGCCTGGGGCCTGTACGGTGTGTGTAGGTCCCAAGTAATTCCCAGAATCTTGCTAATTTCCCCGGCCACTATTGCAACAAAATGTAGTCCCCTATCTGATGACATTCCCAAAGGAACCCCAAACCTTGGAATTATATGATTGAGCAAAGCTTTCACCTCCTTGGCTGTGTTGGTGTGACAGGGGTAAGCTTCGGGCCATCCACTGAAGGTGTCAACCAATACCAGCACATACCTGTACCTCTCCCTGCGTGGCATCTCAGCAAAATCTATTTGCCAATAATCTCCCGGGAGATCTCCTGTTTTTGTTACCCCTAACACGACTCTTTTGCTCATGTCAGGGTTGTTGTTACAACAGGTTTCACACTTGCTTGTTACAGATCGTACGATATCAGTCATCCCTCTCCCTATCGCTACCTTCCTTAGATGTTTAAAAAGATTTTCTGTTCCCCAATGGGTACTCTCTTGCTCCCGCTCAGCTATTTCTTGAAGGAGCAGGGGTGGAACTACAACCTGTCCTGCTAGAGTAACAGCCCACCCATCTTCTTTAATCTCAGCCTCAAGAAACTTAATTAATTTGTGGTCCCTCTGATCATATTTTGGGGTAAACTCTGACAAATCTATTTCTTTCTGTGCAAGAATGCCTTTTTCTGCAACCCATTTTGCTGTTTCATCAGCAAAGCAATTTCCCAGTTCAGGAGGTGTTTTACCCTTTTGATGACTTCTGCAATGCATAATAGCTACCTCTGAAGGCTTCCAAATACTCTGCAGGAGTGCAAGGATCTGTTCAGCATGTTCAGCTTCATCACCTTGAGCAGTCAGTAGCCCCCTCTCCTTCCAGATGGCTCCATGGGCATGGACAACATTAAAGACATATTTGGAGTCAGTCCATATATTCACCTTTTTCCCTTTGCTCAGTTCTAGAGCTCTCGTCTGTGCAATGAGTTCAGCTTTCTGTGATGATACATCTGATGGCAAGGCCTTTGTCTATTATTTTTATCCGTGGTGCTCACTGCGTAACCTGTCACTCGCTTACCATTTCTGATGAAGCTGCTTCCATCTGGATACAGTTCCCAATCAGGATTCTCCAGAGGCACGTCCTTCAGGTCTAGTCTGCTGGAATAAGTCTCCTCAATTGTCTGTAAACAGTCATGTTCAGGCATGTTATCAATTGACGTAGATGACACAAACATTGTGGGGTTTACCACGGATGTTGTTTTTAGGGTAACATCATCCTGTTCTAACACCACACATTGATATTTAAGCATTCTGCTAGGGGATAGCCAGTGCCCCCCCTTTTGTTCCAGCACAGTTATTCCTGCGTGGGGCACGTACACCACAATGTCCTGCCCAAGGGTGAATTTACGGGCCTCTTGGATCAGGATGACAGTTGCTGCCACAGCTTTCAAACACCCAGGCCACCCTTGGCTAATGTTGTCTAGCTGTTCTGAAAAGCAGGCCACAGCCCTTCGCTGGTCTCCAAGGTGCTGCACCAGTACCCCCAGAGCAGCATTCGGTTGCTCGTATGTAAAGAGTTCAACAGGCTTAGTTAAGTCTGGCAGCCCCAAAGCGGCAGCTGGCATCAAGGAATGTCTCAGCTGTTTAAATGCAACCCTTGTGCTCTCCGTCCACACGATGGTTCCCTCTTCGGCTGCCTCAAGGCCATAGTTTGAGATCCATAGGCGACACCAGCCTACCATTCCCAGGAAAGCTTGCATCTCTCTCACGGTGTGGGGCTCTGGAAGATGGCAGATGGCTTCTTTCTGTTCTCTGCTGAGCTGTCGATGTCCACGGAAGATTTCTAGCCCCAAGTAAACTACTGTTTCCCTGGCAACCTGTGCCTTTCGAGTCTTTCGAGACACTATACCCACTTTGGCCCCAAGAGTTCAACAGACTTGCGGTGAGCTGGATGCAGTCATCTCGCGTTTTGGCTGCAATTAAGATGTCATCAACATATTGAAGAATAACCCCTCCTGGCTTTTGCTTTCTCCAGTCCTCCAGTTCCTTTGCCAGCTGGTTTCCAAATATTGTTGGGCTGGTTTTGAATCCCTGTGGTAAAACTGTCCAGGTGAGCTGGGTCTTCCTCCCTGTCTCGGCATTCGCCCACTCAAAGGTAAAAAGTTCTTGGCTGTTCTTATGTACGGGAATACAGAAAAAGGCACCCTTTAGATCTAAAACAGTGAACCACTCTAATTCATTTGTCAGTATGGTCAAAAGGGTGTAGGCATTTCCTACAACTGGGTGTATATCTTCTGTTATTTTGTTAATTTCCCTTAAATCCTGCACTAATCAATAACTCTTACCATCAGCCTTCTTTAGTGGCAGGATGGGTGTGTTGTATCTAGATTCACATTCCACTAATAACTCAAATTTAAGGAATTTCTCTATTATTATAGGTGCTAATCCCCAATGGCCCTCTAATTTCAGATAGTGTTGTTTCTGCCTTACTGGAGTAGCCCGTTTTGAGTGTAATATCCAGAGGCTCAGCTCTCTTGGATCTCCCAGGGAAATCATTGGCCCACACTATTGGAAGGACAGCATCTTCAACTTCTTTAGGAATTTCTCCATAATTCTCCTGTATGAAAATAGCAGCTGCTTCAACAAATTTAGTTTCAGGAATTATAAATTTCACTCTCCCTGTTCTAGAAAAATTTGATTTCCGTTTCTAATTTCTCTAATAAATCCCTACCCAATAATGGCTTTGGGGAAGTTGGCATATGAAGGAATTGGTGAGTCACCCAATGCTTTCCTAACTTAAATTTCAAAGGCTGAAAGAAAGGTCTTGTTTTGTTTACCCCTCTGTCACCAATCACCTTTGTAGTATCTTGACTGACTGGGTTTTGTGTCTTAATAGCCCTGCTCATAAGATTAGCTACCTTCTCTGGATTGTCTCTATACCGTCCGACTGATGCCTTCCACTGCTGGAGTTCTACGAGGGAGAAATCACACCTCGATTTCCTACAGCCTGCGTTAAACGTGCTTGTATGGCAGACTCCTCTCTTTCCCCTCTTTTTAGACCTCATTCGTTTTGCCACTGGCTCTGGTGCTTCTATGGCATCTCGGGAAGCTTTTCCCCCCTCTTCCTTCCGGCTACAGCGGCGGCAGCAGCATTATCCACAGTTTCATCTTCTGAAAAGCTACCTCCATCGGAATCACCCTGCTCGCTTTTAACCGGGGCCGTCCCACTGGTACTGGGTGTTACATCGGCTAAACGCCGGCTGGAGACCGTCCCCTTAGCTCTCGCGGTGACCATGCCACGGGGAAGCGACGGTGGCATCCCATCCCCGCCTCCGGGGCGGTCGGGGACCGCGGCGAACCCGCCTCCGTCCCTGCCCCTATCTCCGCCTCCGTCGCTGCCCCTATCTCCGCCTCCGTCCCTGCCCCTATCTCCGCCTCCGTCGCTGCCCCTATCTCCGCCTCCGTCCCTGCCCCTATCTCCGCCTCCGTCCCTGCCCCCATCTCCGCCTCCGTCGCTGCCCCTATCTCCGCCTCCGTCGCGGCTTCCTGGGCCGCCCCTGGGCGGTCGGGGACAGCGGCGGACCCGCTCCTGGCCGCGGTCCACCCCGCAGCCTCCCCAGTGACGGGGGCGGTGGGGGCCGCCAGGCCGGGGTGAGCTGCACCGTACCCACATCAGGCATGTCGGATTTATCAGCACAGAGTGCGCTAGGAAAAGGCTTCCCCTTCTTTTCCTTTCTTTTCCCTCTTACGACCAATCTCAAAGCGGTTTGTCTCCGGTTCATGTGCCTCTACGTTTAAGAACACAGCAAAAAGCTCGGCATGTTTTAACGCGTCCCATCTTTTCTGAGACCGAAGCTCTGATAATAATTCTGTTATTAATCCATTTTCTAGACTGCCAAGGCGAGGCCAGCTGCTTCCTCCTCCTAATCTCTGAACTGGCCAGGTTTGTATACAGAGTCTTATTAACTCTTCCGTGATAAGAGGTGTTCTTGTCCCGGTTAGCAAACGTCAGTGTTTTAATATTCGATCTCACGGGCTGTCTTAGGGTATCTGCGCACCGCTGCTAGAATATTCACATCCCATGTTGATAATTACAAACAGGAGAAAAACCTCTGAGAAAGAGCTGCTCTCCACAGAATCCGACTTGGGATTCGGAGTCACGCTTCCCCCTCCCAGAACGAACAAACCAAGCTGTACCCTACCCCTAGAGCCTATAAAGGAGAGAGAATGTGCGTACCAAAAAACCCCGATCCGGGGTTTCGAAGCACTGCCCTACCAGGTGTTCAGCTGCCAGCTCTACCCCCTACACCACAGGCTGAGCCCCATAAATACCACTTTCAGGCCCTTGAAAAGCAAACAGCATCCCCCTTCCCCATAGCTTCCACGAGGGAACTGGATCAGCGCTGCGACCCCCTCGGCCGCCCCCCTCCCCGTCCTACCGGACTGCTGGAGATCTCTAAATGTAACACCCCTCTTATCTTACGTTCCTTCTGTGCCGGATTCTCTGGAAGTCCGGCGATTTCACAGTTCCCCAGACCACTGTGAACCCCCCATTGGAAAAATGCCGGCAGAGCTGGGGGAAGAGCAGGGTGCTTTACGGTCCAGGGAGCCGTATCTCGACAGAAGAACCTCTGTCCCTTTGTAGTCGCCAGGAAACCGATGCCTTTTTCTCTGGTCCTAAAAATACGAGTCAGACACAGTTAGGGTGATAAAAGGGTACCTTTGGATGAGGATCTTCAGGTGCACAAATTCGTCAGGTAGAAGAGGCCGAAGATGCACACCCCGTGTAACGTGCGTACAATTTTTATAGATTCTGCAAATTAGCGTATCTGACAGGAACCCCCCAATTACTGGTGAAGTAACTCCTCCAGTTTTAGTGCCTTCTACAGTCTCCCTCCTTAAGATGAGATACAGGCCCTGTTTACACACTCATGTCTTGGAAAGGTGATTTCAGCCTTGGTTTCTAAGGAGAACTAAGATAGCTTACGGATCCTGGAATTTGTTTTGTCTTTCTGCCTGGGAAAGTGTTGAAACTAAGCTACAATATGAAGCTACAAATCTACAAGTATAAAGGATACAGAGAATAGATAAAAGAAAAAAAGGGTAAAAAACCAAAACTGCATCACCCAAAGGTCAGGCAAGGTCTTGCCTTTGCTTCTTCCACCAGAACCAAACTGAGCTTCCCACACCTGGGAATATTTTCCTACCACACCTTGGGCAAGTGTCATTGAGGCAGAAGTGAGAAAAGCACCACTGTCCAACCTGAGCAGCTCAAAAGCAAGAGAGTTTCAGTGCTCAGGCAGCTCAGAGCCCAAGCCCCAGCACTTAATCCAGGATTCCCATCAGTCACCCACACGGGTTTATTAATTAGCAGGATGGCAATCAGCACCCAGGAGTAGCTGCTGTTAATTCTGTGAACTAACAGTTCAGGTGCAGCATTTCACAAGGACAACTCTTTCAGTTTGAAGGGAAAACTGAGTTTAGACTCGCAACTGGAGTCCCCACAAAAACCCAACAAACCCACCAGAGCAAATGCTCCTCATTAATTAGAACAAAGACTTGAACTGTGATGCCTGAAAGCCAGGCAAGAAAACTACTCCCTAGTATAAGGCCTATAGAGCAGGTCTCTTTCATTAGTCTGCTTTCATTAATTTCCTCATGACTTTATCACCTGTAAATATGATTAATTTGGGCAAAATTCAGTGAAAATGCCTTTTCAGGCTCAGTCAGGTAAAAAAGGCTTTCAGCCAGAGTTGGACAAACAGTAAACAAAATTATTAAACCCAGAGAGGACAGAGCTGCCTGTTTTAAGCCTGTTCTTCTTCACGAGCTCCCTCCACCTTCCCTTTGTCCTTATATAAATATAAATATAAGTATAAATATAAGTATAAAATAACTTCCATCCTTTTAGTAGAATAAATCACCCTCTTTGCCAATAAAACCCTGGGTCACAGTGGCCCTCCTGGCCCTCCTGGCACCCCTCCAGCTGCCTGCTGGAGACCACTTTGTGTATTTTAGGAAATAGAAAATGGAAGCAAAACTCTTCTACAAATTATTGTTTTAATATCAGCCTTGCAGTTAAAATCGAACAGCCATGCAATTATGCTATATAATTAAAAAGCCCAGCATGATAAAGCTTTTCCATGGCAGGATTGGAAAAAAAAAAAAACCAACCAAAATAGCCTTTGGGAAAGGGATATTGTGTGATGCACAGTGGAATTCCTTGACTTCGAGGAGAAAGAGCAGCCTCAAGCTCCTGTTTTCTCAGCAAGATGTTTGATGGGCTTGCAAAAGAATTGGTGCACAGATTCCCCGCGGGGTATCCAGAGCATCCAGGGGATGATTCCTGCCCAGAGAATTACAACCACAGCTCGCAGGATCCACAGTTTGATAGTGAGGATAATTTATTTTATAGAAAAGTTAATGTTCTGTCACACAAGCCTGGAGGTTGGCAGTATTTTGACACGGAACAAAGGCTTTCCTTTTGTGGGGTAAGGAGCAGTAGGAACTCCAACACGCCAAAATTGTTTTTCGACAGGTGCTTAATTACACCAGGATTTCAGCAGGCATTTAATTTCCCCTTATTGTGTCCCTAGCAGGTGGCAGAGAAACGTTCACCACGTCTGTCAAACACAACTGCACATCATCATCTGCTGTTAAACACAAAGCAAATTCATTAAGAATTACACACCTCCCTTATTTAAGCACCTGGACGTGTGACCAACAAAGCTCAGCCCACTAATTCTATTTTTCTGAGCATTATTTCCATCTAGTTTCTCCTCAGACTTGCAGCCCATGCACAATAAGACTGATGCCACTTTAAAATACGTGCTTGTGACTTGTATTGAAATATTGTAACTTTGCTTTTTAACCTGTTAACATAATAACATAAACAAGAGAAGTCTCATTTTACATGTTTTAGTAGTTGCATTTACAGCACTGCAGAAGGACATGCACTGGAGGGACAAGAAGTAGAGAACAGCAGACAGAAGAATCTCTTCAGAACAATGACAATTATGGGTTAAAAAGATGTTTTTGTCCACAAACCTTGAAGCACATCCCCCACCTAAGCAGTACAAGCTGGACTGAACACAAACGGGGTTAACAAACGGCTGAGACAGAAAACATGAGATAATTTAGCAGCGCAGCAAGTGCAATACAGCATTTTTAAAGACGAGACTGCTTTGAAAAGAAATGAAACTTGAGAGCCTGTGGTTCAAACCAGCTTTGAAGAATCCATGTGGCAAACGCCTTTTCAAGTCAGGATGTCAAAGGCTCACTTTGGCAATCTCAATTAGCATCCAAGACCCCTTCACCTCATCACAGCCATTACCAAGGGCTTTGTTGTTCAGCCCCTGCACAGAGGCAATTGCAGGAGAGCTGCATTAGCCCAGCTCTTAGGCTTGGCTTTTCTCTCCCTTCTCTTACCCAGTTCTTAGGTCTGGTTACAGCATCACAGAAAAAAAAGAAAAAAAAAAAAACCAGCTTTGTTTTTACTGGTGGCTGAGACAGGTTGAAAACTCTCAAACCACAGTTCCAGCTGCAGTTTTCCTCAGGTCCTGCACTGGTTTTCAGGCCCTGAACCCAACCATGGCCTTCAGACAACTGCATTTGCAATCGAAACTCTAAAATCTGTAGGGTATCCTCGTGCCTGTAACCAAGTCTCAGTAGCACGGGGCTTGATGCATTAAGAAGCTTCACTAATGGCGTGGAAAAATATTTGAAACTCTGTTGTATGTTCAGCTGTTCGCAGAGTTCTCCTCTTTAGTCTCCCATAAGGCAGATACTCATTTAATAACACAGAAGAGAATCAGTTAAAATGTGCATCTGGCAGGAGCAGGCGGCTCCAGTCACTAAGGACATCATCCAAAGGACACTGGGAATGCCACTTCGGAGCAGCAATTCCCATCCCTGCCACATCCATCAGGTCTCACATCATGCCCTGCACAGAGACACATCCCGCTGCCAAGGGGAAAACCCAGCCTGCAGTAAAGACACACGAAGTTTCAGTGAAACTTCCAGAAATTGGGAATTTTATTGAGCAGGGGTGGAAATCCAGGTCTGGAGAGGCTGTTTGGTGAGAGCCATCATCTTCCGAATGCTGGGAGCTGAAGGAGAATAAGCACCAGTCTTCCCCCTGCATGGCCTGCAATGGAAACAGAGCACGGGAAGGGCTTCAGGCTGAAAGAGGCAGAATTTGGGATAGATATTAGGAAGGAATTCCTCTCTGTCAGGGTGGTGAGGCACAAGTTTCCCCGAGCAGCTGTGGCTGCCCCATCCCTGGCAGTGTCCAAGGCCAGGTTGGACGGGGCTTGGTGCACCCTGGGACAGTGGAAGGTGTCCCTGCCCATGGAACAAGATGATTTTTAAGGTCCTTCCAACCCAAACCATTTGCTGTTTCTATTCTATGAATGCAGCCTGCCAGCAGAGTACACAGCTTTATAGAAAATTAAATCTGCCTCTTTTACTCCCAAACTTTTCTACTAAAAATCAGTGCAGGGACACCCTCCCCTTTGTCCAGGGCTGCTCAGGGGTCAGCACCACTGCCACAAGATGCCTTTTGGTCACAAAATCTCCATCAGGTAGAGAATCTGTGTGCTGGACAGAAGACAAATGGGAAAGCATGCACAACAACGTGGGCATTTCATCCAGTGGACAAGTTAAAATCGGATTTCTAATATCTGGTACCACACTAATAATTATATTGCTCATAACAGGCTCATTTAATACAGCTGGGCTGGTCCCATAATTGCACAGAAGTGTCTCTGGAGGACAGTTGCAAACACCCATTAAAATCATCCCCACAGAAGCGAGTGATGCTGGCAGCAATACAAATCACCTCCTGCCAGTGCAGCTTCCAGGCCTGTTAGGGGAGCACACATCCTGCTGCTGACAATAAAGGAGCTGCTCAGTGCACTTAGGCTTTTTATTATTTGTTTCTCCCTAATTACACTTATTTCCAGACAACACTGATGGCAGCCCATCAGCATTTGTTCATTCACCAAAGCGTCTCTTGATGCCAGGTCAGGCTTAAAAATAGACTCCTATGTGTTGTGGAGCTCAGTTTGGAGATGATTTCTTGTCTAGAGCGTGAGTGATTACATGGATGAATTTATCTTACAGCTCTCCAGCTTGCTTTTCCCTTCCCAACACACTAAAACCTCATCTGTAATCACACAGTAGATTGCAGCAGGCCATTAGTTTGGAAAATAATCTGTTCATACTGTTGAGCATCCAACTTCCATGTGCATCAGGATGTTATGAATGTTATATTCCAACCAAAACTTCTGCTCCTTTACATCCATCAGCACAATTTGGATTCTGGCCCTAACGGTCCTGGAGGGGCAAAACTCAAGTTTTCAGCAAGGTGGATTCTCACAGTTGGAAATAAAATGAAATTTAAGATATTAAACTCCCTTTTGGGAGTTGAGAAGAGGTTAAAGTGCCTACATAGACACAGCCACAGCTAAACAGCCCATGAGGTCACTGTGCTGTGACTTAAATTTAATTAAGAGGTGCTTGCATGGGGACAAAAAGGCTTCTGAGGTAAATGCACCATTAAAAGGGCACAGAGCCAGGAACTGGCAGCAGTGGCATGTCAGCTATAAGCCTTATCCCAAACTTCAGGCTCTTCTCCTCTAAGCAGCTGTCAAGTGTCTCTTGTACACACAGCACAGCCAGGAGGGCTCTGAAGGAGTGCTCTGTAGAGGAGTTTATAGCAAACAGGTCAGTGCAGGCTGCCAGCTTCACAGAACACAGCAAGCACAGAACATATGCACCAGCTCTTGCAGGGCGATTAAACACCAGGCCCGGGCCTGTAAAAAGGTGTTTAACGTGTTCCAGAGAGCCCCTGCAGCAGGGATAGATGCTCAGCGTGCGAGGTTGTGCATCTCGGTCTCCAGGCCGAGGTTAAAATTCGTCCCTGGAATGAACGGTACAGTGAAAATTCCACAGCTGCTCAGCCACAGGCAGAAAAATTCCAGCCTGTTGCTTTTCCTGTGCCTGATTCCACCCTCCATCTTTTTGGTGTGCTTCCTAAAACAGCTCTGTTGTGACCAAGCGTTTGCCAATGGAAATGGTACCCATGGATCAGCACCATCTTTAGGGGTTGTTGTGAAATTGTCTTTCACTCAACCATTGTATTCCAGTTTCAGAGGGTAATAAAAATAAGGAAGAATCCTAAAAAAACCCACCCTGGATAAATGTTGCAATGAGCTGGTAGCAGGGGGGCCAAAAGACCAAGGGACCATGGTTGGGTCCAGGAAAGCCCCCTCCAGGTTTGTTGGAAGAAGCTTCTCCCCTCGACTCTTATGAATATTCATGTACCCCTGCAAGGTGTAACCAAAGCCCCCATTCCTGCCCCTCTGTTCCCATCAGTTGGTTTGGTATTACCTGCCCCTTCCCCCTCTCTCCCCATTGGCTGGTTTGTATTACCC
>VZTA01025956.1:7877-33978 GCA_013398855.1 Mohoua ochrocephala | reverse complement strand
CCCCTCTCTCCCCATTGGCTGTTTTGTATCACCCCGCCCCTCCAGGACCCCCTTATAACCCCCAGCTGAAGGGAAGTTCGCCCTCTTGGTTCCTGGGACACCGATGCGGGACCTTCTCCTCCCTGGGGTCCTGCACAATAAAACCTACGGCGGTCCAGGCCGGGAGCCACCTCTCCACCTCTGGGGGTGCCAGAACCAACATGCGCAGGGAGGTGCCTGGCCGTCATGGCCCTGGGTTGGGCACAGCTGGCTGGCAGGGGTCTGGCCCCGCCCGGGACCCCTCAGCAATGGGGTTCTGTGGAAAACACAGCAGCTGTCTCACCCAGCACCGCAGAACCTGCGCAAGGCACGATAGATAAACACATATGTGCTCTGGGCTCCAGCAGCAGTAACGCATCCGGCATAACATCCCAGTCTTAGGTTTTAAAATCTGACTGAGTTTAGGGCTAAATTCAGTTTGAGGCTTTGCCATTGGTATCGAGTCAGAGCCCACCAGCACTCCCTCACTTCTACCCAAGTGGCAGAACACGTACAAGAGATTGTACAGATAATTTACACCAAAATCAGGGTAGCACTTGCTTCATAAAAACTGCAGTGAGCTCTCTGGAGAGCAAAGGCTGCCTTTACCTGAGCAAACAGCACTTGCAGCAACATAAACATCTTCTCGGGCAGCCCCTAATCTGACAGGAGATTACAGGAGCTGCTGATTTGCTCTGCTTTGTTTTTCCCTCTCTGCAGTTCTTACCACTGAGTTACTCCACGAAATGCAGTTCATAAATGATTGATGGCCACATTAAGCTTTGCAGAGCAAAGCACCAAACTGAATTATGCTGCTGGTTTTAAAAGAGCAAAGAAAACTCCTACAAATATCCTGATCCCTCTGAATCATTTTAACGTCGGAAATTTACTCTCAGCAGCCTGAAAAGTCTCAGATATTGATGAAAGCCAGGGATTTTTAAATACGTACACATCTGTAACTGGCTTTGTGCTGCAGGATTTCCCCTGAGTCGTGTCTTGAGATGAAAGTTCTCGTTCATAAGAAACAAGTAACCAAACAGACTCTGTGTTAAACGGGTCCTGGGGATGAAGAGCAGAGAACACACAGAAATATAAATTAAATTAGAAGTTTAAATTGAACAGCACCATGAATATGCACCGTAATGTACACCCAGCCTGGGATTCACATACCTGAAGCAGCTTTAGGGAAGGGGCGTGAGAAAGGGGCAGCTCCTGTCAGTGCTGTCACAGCGAGGGAGGAATTTTATTCCAGCTTTTTCAAGTCATTTATTCACTGTAGGAAAAAACCCAAACACTGCAGCACATGTGAAAACACGAGTGGTACCAAAGCTTTTGTTATCAGGTAGAAAGAACATTTATTATAAAAAAAGGTTGGGCTGTGCTTCCACAGAACCAAAACCCCTGAAGTTAACAAAACAAGCTGAGCTGACAGTTTTAAGTCAAGACTAAGTTTACCTGTGACTAAAACTAGGCTGGAATTCCACCACTGTGTTAACAGAATGAAATCATCAGTCAGCAGTTCATCCACCCGCAGATTAAATGCTGGTTTTCAAATGGAAGACAGAGAATTTTTGTGGATAAAGGAAAGGTTACAGAGGGTGTGGAGGTGGCTGTGGTGAGAAGGGCAAAAAGGAGGCTCCAGGGAAGATTTGCTGACAGAACAACACCCAGAGTTATGGGATTGGAGAGATGCAACCCTGGTGATGAAGGAAGAGGGCAAACAGGGATCTTAATCTGTTCTAGAGGATTTTACAGCCAGAGGAGGCACAGAGAGAGGCAGAACACTGAGTGAGCAGACATAAAGAGGTGGTTCCTGCAGAGTGAAAGTCCCTGAGGGCAGCACAGCTCTCCTGTGCTCCCAGTTGTCAAGTCTCACCTTTTCCCGAGGCTTCACCTCATCTGGAGCTGCTCCTTTTGTTGAAATTGAGTCTGAACATAAAGAGATTAAAGGTCTGGTGGGGAATGGATGGGTGACATTTCCCGGGGCTGCCAGAGATGATCTACAGAAAGCATCACAAGAGGAGCCCGGGAACACAAAGCCTCCCAATTAACGGAGCACAAGAGTAATTGCAAGAACAAAGTTATGCAGGGGTCTGGGCCATGCCTTTCCCCTGATTTTAGCAAGCCAAAGGAAAGCTGCCTCAGAAGAAATAAGGACAGAACCATTGAGCAATTTTGAAAAGAAGACTTGGTAGAAATGAATAGAACTTCAAAAGATAAAATAAAATAAAATATTTCAAAAGGCCCTCATGATTGTAGCAGAGAGAATAAAGAGTGTTAGGTCAGTGGGAGTGCCTAGAATTGCGTGGAAGCAAAGGGAAAATAAAGGCACAGAGCTAATAAAGGCAACTGATCAAAAATTGTAACTCCCCTTGTTTGTGACAAAGAGCTTCTCCCCACTTAGCTGCAGTCTTCAAGGCAGCATCAATCAAGTCTATGAAACCACCACAAGCTCCAGGCTTGGCCCTTCAAAGGCTGCAGCTGAAGAGACAAATTCAGCCCCCACAGGGCTCACAATTATCCACACACAGCCCTGCTCCACGAGTGCAGGGACACCTCTCAGTGAAGGATTTCATGCTCCTGCCACAGGTCACCGCTGGCTGTTTACTGGAGACACATCCAGACACAGCTTTGAAATCACTGAAGAAATCCCCCTTTCCTTTACTTTTTTTTTGGCCAAATTCAAGCGAAAGCATCCCAGGTTTACAACTCAAGACATCAGAAATCCACGTGGTTCTTAATCCCATCACTCCTCACCCACAGCTATCCTTTAAAACTCCAGATAACACCCCTCATAGACAGAATAAAATCTATATGTTCAATTAAAATGCTAATTTTCTGGTTTGAACCGGGGTTTTTTTTTTCAGTGTATATTTTTGCCTTAAGGTTTATTTTTATGTTAAAAGTTTCTGCTTTTTGTTTGAGGGGGTTTGGGTGGTGCAAATGTGGGATAAAAGGTTGTGCTGAGGTAGTTAAAAACACCTGCGTTGGTGGTGTGGGCTCTTATTGCCCAGGCAAGAAAATGGGTGCTCTAAAGCACATTTAGTTGTATCAGATAAAAGCCAGAGTGTGTTTCCTGAGGTGAAATTCAGGATGTGTTTCTTGTTGGTGATTTTCATCTACTTCAGTGCAGCTGAGGAAAAAATTCTTTACTTGGTATAAATAAAGAAAGAGCATAACCACCAAGGAGAAAAAAGAAATAATTCTCATATTCCCTTGCTTGTGGAGTTGCTGGAGGTAAAATTTAATATAGAAAACCAGGAAGGAGTGCTGGAGAAAGTGAAAGTTCAGCAAAATGAAATCTCATCAGGCTAAAGTGAGTTAGTCTCTTGTCTGGAAGATAATCAGTTTGGGTGCAGGTGTGAGAGCACAGCTCTGAGGCTGGAAAGTGAAGTGTGGCTGAGCCTGTCAGACGTGGGGCAGGTGCTAAAATGGGCAAATACCAGGATATGAGTGCTGGAAAAATGTGTTCCAAGTGTTTGTAGAGACAGCAACTGTTCAAAACTTGACTCAAAACTTGGTTTTTGCCATTCTGTGATTTTACCACACCTGGTAAAGCCTGGCTTCAGCTTTCACTGGGGTTGAGAAGGAAAACTTGCAAGATAACTTGGTTTATTTTGGCTCTTTGAGTCACAAGGTCAAAGAGTCTCTATGTGAAACAGCTTCTGAAGTGGATTTTCTGTGTGTGCTCCTAAGACGTAAAATCAGACAGATAGTTCTGGAACTGAGATCAAAGGTTTTGCCCTGACAGGAACTCTCCCTGTTCTCTATCTAGGCCATAATTGAGGCTTATTTAGTCCAAGTTGAAAGCCTTTTTCTGTTCTGATTTTAAAACATGCATTAAAATAACGTGTGGCTGTCAGAAACTTAATAATTCCGTAAGCCCCAGGTATTTGTGCTCACCAAGGGCAGACTAAGAGAGCTCTGAGCACTGCAAGCAATTTCTCTGTGGGGAAAGAGGCATCCCAAAAATGGCCTTGGCATTGAATTAATATGTGCTGGTCAGGCCACACATCAAGCTGCAAAATCAATCCGGCTCATGAAACAAAAAGCCTGGACCATCATGAAGTTCCAGCCAGCAAGGAAAAGAAAGTTTCATCCTAAGAGCGCTCGTAATTTGGCTGATATGGATAAACCTGCAAAATGCTGCTGGCGTTTATTGGGCAGGAACTGCTTTAAGCAGAAGGTGCATTTTCAGCTGTAAGGACTTGAAAGGCTCATTAAAATAGGAGGTTTGAAGAGATAAAGCTTTTGTGTAACTGAGAGGTGGCTTTTTGCCAACAAATGAGCACTCGGCTGATTTTTTTCCCCCTCTTTTTGGAGCTGTCACTGCAGCCTGTGAGGTTTCTTTGAAAAAGTAGCACCCTGCAGCTCCTTCATGAGGTGGTGTGAGAGGAGTGGGTGTCAAAGAGATGGGTTTGGTCTCCAGAACCCTCCCTCTTGGATGGGGTGAGAGAAATTCTGAGGAAGGGCAAGGATTGGTGTCTGCTCAGGTGAGAAACAGGGCAGGAGGTGCTTCATTGCAGCTGGTTTTGCCTCCTTCCACCAGCAGTGAGTTCCTGTGAACCAGCAGAATGCACAGGGCATGCTCGAATCTATTTAAATATACCCAGGAACACTTCCAGTCTCCTCAGTTTTCATCCTGTCGCTCACATGGAGATGAAGGAAGCACAAAGGGAAGTCCTGGTGCTTAATGGAACACGTCCACATCGTCGTCCCCTGTCCGTCTTCCCCCCCAAGGATTTCTCTCCTAGTGGCTGGGGCTCATTGAGAAGGGTTTTTGTGAAGTAGTTAATTAGTCCTTAGTTAGTTAGTTAATTAGTCTGCTCAGAGAAACCAGGCAGAGTGCTGGCTCTTCAGGAAGGTGGTGGCTGCAGTGCTCACTGACTGTTGCAGGTAATAAAATATCTGTATTTTCAACCAAGAAACACTGTTTAAGTTGCACTGGGGGTCACAGTTAGATAGGTGCTGTGCTATTGATAGAAAAATTAAACCAGATGTAAACTGACTGTTCCGACCCCCAGAAATCAGCTGAAATTACCTGGCTTTCTGTCTGAAACGGATTAATTTGTCGTGGCGTTAGAATGTATCAGGATTTGTGGCGATCCAGGGCTGAAAGGATTTGCATTTGGCACGTTCCTTGTTGGAATTTGGCCCTTTTTTTAGTTACTTAAAAACATCGTGCCAGCTGCTGTGGCCTCGGTCTGCTCCAGAGTGGGCAACCAGACTGAGAGAGCTCCTTTTGTCAAAAATCAGGAATCTACGGGGGAGCTGCTCTTCCCTCTCAATTCACCCTCCCTGGTAAGTACTGAGCTGAGTGTTCCGTCGGTAAATCCAGTCAGGAATACTGAGCTGTTCTCTCAGACTCTCCAGCCTATCTGCATTGTTTTTACAAGTTATAAACTGGGAAACATCCAAAGGCTTGGCATAACCATGCATTCCTGGGTGTGTGATAAACTTGTGCCCTTGCTTTTCAGTTTTTCAGCTGGAATAGAGATTAGTCAGAGCTTTTAATGGAGCTTTAATGAAGTCCTGAGCCTTTGGAGAACTTGAGAGACAGGCTGCATGTAATTTTTGGCTCCCTTTGTGGCTGAAAATATAACAAATATCTAAAGGTCTCTACAGACTGGAATTAAGGTTTAAGAGAGAAGGGTACAGATGTTGGCTCACAGGCAAACACTTGGTACCTCACAATCATCTGTCACAATGAAACATTAAATTTTTGGGACTCAAACATCTGTGGAAGTTCCTTCTGGGAAGGGAAACCTGTAGAGGACACTTTCAGGAGGCTCTGAACAAGACTTCAGAGGAATCCTTTAATCTTTTTTGTTTCCCCTTGACCTTTTAAATGCCCCCATAAGAGTCAGAACTCAGGCACTTGATTTTAGAAACCGAATTTTGATCGGAGTCCTCTAAGCAACAATAAAGAATAATCTGTTCATATTGCAGGGCAGCAGCTGTGGCGGAAACTGCCTGGCTGAGGTGGATGTTGCCCACAAGTGTGGCATTTATTGACACGTTTTAATTGACTTTTGAAGGGCAGGATTATAGGTGCAGACCGACTTTTTCTCCTTCAGGGCAGCTGATAAGTCAGTGCACGTAAGTGTGGAGGCTCCATGGCTAAAGCAGCGGCAGTTTGAGTAAATGCAGAGCAGACTTTGTTCACCTGGGAGTGGGAATTGAGTCCTGGGCTGCATTTATAGTGCTGGGAGTAACACAAACCCCCGTGATGGATAATAATAATGCTGAAGAGCTCCAGGGAGGCTCATTTACATGATAGGAAGGGGAATGGGCTTGCCAGGAATGAGAATTAAGAGGCTGATATTGTTCGAGTTACAAAGTGCTTTTCAGGTGGGAAAAGCCCAGCCAGCTGAAGTTATGGGAAAGGGGTGTAAAAAAAGGCATTTAAAGTGATTGTTGGGAAGATGGGTTGGCTTTTATTTCTCCTTTGACTTAGAATAAGGGGAAGTCTCTCAGTTTGGAGGTACTTGGAAGAGGCTTTACTTATCCTTTAGAGAGCTGGGGGCTATTACTGCCTGTGAAGATCCTGACCATATCCGGTTTTCCTGAAGAGAAGCCCAGGCATGTGCCTCCAGTGGGAATTGCAGGCTGGTTCCAAGACTTCCAAATTCCTTAGTCAGCTGGGAAGGAGGAATTTTGCCTGATGAATTCATATTGTATAAGCACAGTTTTGGTTTGTACTTGTTTATCAGTTGGGTGTCTGATTTCTTCTGCACCGCTTTGATAATATTGAAGAGTTTGAGCCTTGCCTTGGTTTGTTGATACAGAATTTGGTGTCTTCACAGGCTCTGATAATTTGCAGGGCTTTTGATGGAGGTGCCTCGACCGTGTCAGGCAGGCTATGGCAGATGGGAGGACTATAATTCACAGAAATTCAGTGTTTGACGTGAAATACAGCATAAAATGCACTGAGTATCCTCTTGCTGCAGAAGGGAATCACTGCCTGAATAAACTCAACTGTTTTTTCCTGAGAAAAGCAGAAACTTGGAGAGTTGGACTGGCAGTGAAAGCACCTCCTTGGGGAGGAATGATCCCTTGTAGAATAAGAGGCAGAGAGGGAAGATGGATACATCAGTTTCTCTTGGAATGGAGGAGTTTGCTGCATGTTATTTGATGGGGACATAAAAAAATGAACCAGCCTGATATTCCCCACACTGCCATTGAGACCCTGTGAATTTATCACCACTTGTCACCTAAAATGGTGAATTAAGTGCGGAGGGTGAGAGGTGTTTTTTTCCCAAGTGCTCCCAAGCTTCATTTAAATCGGGAATCTAAGGGTGGCCATTTACAAATGCCAATTTTCCCTGTGTAGTGGGAGAGACAAACTCCTTTCGGGAATGATTTGCATCAGTCCTGACTTAGCTCCAGCCTCTGCTGCACTTTGCAGCAATTGACTTCCATAGCTGAAATTAGCCCTGAATGCTCCCACAGGTGCCAGGTCCATCATATTCCTGAGGCACGCCGAGATCTTGGACAGGATCCTGCTGGGAAATGATTATTCCTCTGTCCTAAAACTGTTGGTGTGTCTGAGGGGAAGGCACTGGGTGAAGTATAAAGTGGGTTTTCCACTCTGGAAAAATTGCAGCTCTCCCTGTTTATAAATACATTGATCCAGCAGCCCCATAATCCTGAGCTATGCTGGTCTCATTATCAGCAACTGGAAGGTACTGGAGCAATCCAGGGAATTTGTGGGAGTGCAGGCAGAGGCGGGAATTGCCATCTGATCCAAAGGTTTATGTGGATGTGTGGGGATGACTGAACACCTTGTGCTTTAATCGGGGCCGCCTGCCCACCTGCATTTAAGCCTTTGTGTGTATTTCACCTGGAACACTCGAATTTTTCATTGTAAGTGTGGATTTGCCACCGAGGAGAAGCAATTTTTCATCTATGGGAGCTGAATGCTGAAGGGGCTGGAAGGAGAAACAGTGAATGTGCCTTGCAGCAACTCTGAGGGGGTTTTGGGGGGATATTTGTGTTTTCACGTGCTTTAATATTGCCAAAACACGATGAACTTGTGGATCTTGGGCGCTTCATCGTGTTCTGTTATCTACAAGAGCCATGTAAAGCAGGAAGGTTTCTGGGCTGAATTATCTACTTTTGGCCCTTAGGAAAAAAAAAATATCTAAAAAGGGAGTTGTTGCTGTAGCATGAGCTGTCAGTGATGCTGAAATCACAGAGGTCAGGAGCTAACAGGATTGCAGAGTGTGTTTCTGCAGCTTTTACTTGGAGAACAGCACCGCTGGCTGCTCGCCAGCTGTGACACCCTGCCAGGAATGCTGCAGGAATTCCTGCCCTGGAACATGCTGGGACACGGGGTAATGCTCTGAGGGCAGCAAGCAGAGCATCCTCGGTAGACGATGGGAATGGGGAAGGTCTGCCAGGCACTGCTGGTAACTCTGAGCTGGCTGATGAGGGGAATAAAATGTCCCAGGTAGGGCCATGCAGGAATCATTTTATTTATGTTGTTGAGGGAACACGTGGGATGAGGTGGGGCTGCTCCCACCGCTGTGAATTTGGGTGTAAATTGAATCCTGGAGGTGCTGGTGCCTCACAGATTAACAAACCTCAACTATTGCATCCTGGACATCCCCAGCAGGCAGCCTGCCAGCCTCCTGGAGCTCTGTTCCTGGGATCTGTGTATGGGGTGGTGGGAATGTGAAGTTGGATGGGAGACCCAGTGCTGCTGCGGCTGTCCCTGAAATAGGCTGTGATGTCAGTCCCTGTGCCTGAGGTGGGTGGAGGGGCTAAAATGAAATATCTCCTCTAGGTGGAATAAAGCAATCCCTTTAAAAGGGAGCAGCAGTCACCAGCATTGCTGTCCTCCTGCGCTTTAATTGGATTGTACAAACAGCCCGTAATTTGCAGTGTCTGTTTTCCTACTTGGCTTCTTTGTCTTTCAGCTCCTTTTTTTGGTCTCCTTTTATGAAACTGTAATGTGCTGTGATAGTTCACATCCCTTCTTGTGACCTCAGCTCATGATAGATAAATTCTTACAAGGATTTGCATGGGATGAAACCAGACAGAAATTACATTCCTCTGTGTTAACATGGCCCTTCCTTAATTGAAATTAATTTGTGGTTAAGGCTACAAGAGAATTACAATTTTCTGGAAGTAACATGAAGGGATAGACAGCTTTGTATGAACAGAGCCTGTAATAATTGGTGTGTGAATGTCACAGAAGGGTTGGAGAACTTTTCTGTGGACTGTATGTGGCTTCAGATTTGTACAGTGATTTTCACATGGCCTCTGCTGGAGGATCTCAACATCAAAAAGGAGTAAAAAATGGGAGGATTTCACTGTTTTTGAGAGAATGCCCATTTTCTGCTCTGCTGTAGCCCTTAAAATTTCTGTCTGGTGCCTTGAATGTATTACTTTTAGGTCTGAAAGAATTAATTGATGGGTAATTACTGGGATAGGGAGTGGTCTTGCAGAAAACAGCCAGCACTGAAACACCTTCTCCCAGAATGTTCCCACGAACAAACACTGTCAGTCAGTCTCCTTGATAGCTCGGTTAAGTGGCCACAACAAGGAGTTTCCAGACACGAACAAAACCCTGCTACACCTTCATTATCATTCACACAAACCTGCCTTTCCTTCTGCTCAGCATTTCATGGTCCAATAAGCAGGACAGCACATCCTAGAAGGGAGGCAGAGCCGTCCCAGCCCTCCATCCTTTCCGCCTGGCTGCAGTTCCTATAAATAGACACAACGAGGGCTCCTGGCCCGGGCTCTGGCTCCCTCGTCAGCATTTGGGTTTTTCACCAGAGCTGCCTGATGTGCTCCTTGGGCCTTGAAGGGTTTCTTTCACGCTGGCTGTGGGGTGTGGGTGCAAACACAGGATGTGCCTAGAACTCACAGAATTATCCCAGGGAAAAATCAGCCGAAGGTCTGTGGGTGTCCCTGCCTTGCACAGCAGGGGGAGGCCCCTTCTCATGGCATTTTGGCTGGGATGAATCAATTCTCAGTGTGTTTGAGGTAGAATGGATGATCCCTCTCCAGCCTTTCAGTTTTAGGGGTGATGGAGAGCCCTGTCAGAGCTCAGAACGAGGGTGGCAAAGCTCTGCTGCGCAGCCTGAAAGACCAAAGAACAAAGATCAGCTGAAGCTGCTCCCGTGGCTTATCTTTTCCCGTGGAGGGGAAGGATTGTTCAGTGCTGGCAGCGGTGCAGAAGCAGGGAAATGAATTAACCTGAGCACTGAATTGTGCTGATCTTCATGCAAGGATCATAAAACATGCAGAGGTGATTGGGTGATGTGTGTGTTTATGGCCAGCTGAGGAACCCAGTGGGATGCTGTACCCCTGGGTCGGGGGGGAAAAGCACAGATGACATTCCTAGGTTTGAAGGGAGTGTCAGGACTGGCCTGCGAGGTAAGAATAATTCGGTCTCATGATTCTGCTGTTGGTCAAAAATACTTTGGAAAAAGATAAAATAATGCGTTAGATGAGGGCTGGCAGGAGGTGTCAAGTTGAGAGGTTTGGTTTAGGAGCTGAGGGCCTGGTGAAAGGGCAAATCCCTTCTTTTCCCTCCTCAAATGAGGCACAAACTCCTCCCGCACTGATCTCTGTGCCAATCTATCCTATTGTATTGTATCCACTGTATCGTAAAGCTATTTACTGGAACTTGCACGCTCCAGACTTCCTCCTTGGGTTAGGAAACACTCAAACCTCCCCACTTTCAGGCAGGAAAGGATCCATTCTCAGTCTCAAGTGCCCCTGACAAGTGCTCGGTGCTTTTATATCAGCTTGTGGACAACATTCTGTGCAATTCAGCTGCTGGAAGGACTCAGAGCTCTCTAGAACTGCATTTTTTCTTGAGCTGGTAAAGCAATAACATCTTTAAAGGGAATAGCTGCCCATAAACGAAGAGAGCAGCAAAACAGGTTGTTGTGGGAGGAAAAACTCTGCTGCTTTCCCCCAGGATGAACCTCTGGCAATGTGAAAAAGCTTTCCCACCCCTCTGGCCTCGTTGCTTGCTGTCCAGCTGCTGCACTTAAGACATCAATAAAAACGCAGCTCGTTTTCTCGCCGGGCCTTTTTGTCCGCACTCGGAAGTGAAACAGCTGGGAGGAAGCTTCCCTCCGAGCTGTTCCACGGCGTTTCCATGGAAACCCTCGGCTCTCCAGCAGGTTCTCCAAAGGGCACGAGCTGCAGATGCCTCTGAGTAATTATGTTCACATGTTCCTGAACATCATCCTTGGGCACCAGCGGCAGTGGTTGCCTGGGTGACCGCGTTTGCCATGCCATGGGCAGCCGCAGGCACGTTTGCAATGCAAAGCAGAGATTTCTGGGCCTCTTGGAGCACCTGCTGAAATCTCGGGACCACGGGCTCCTCTCTGAGCTGTTTCTTGCCCAAGGGAAGTGCTCAGTGCCTGCAGAACTCCCCGATGTGTTGAACAGTTCTCTTTCTGAATGATGACTCTGTTTAAGGGGCTACTTTATGTCCTGAAAAATGAGACACTTGATGGGAAATTTATTGTGGGTGGATTTAACAGTTTCTCTGCTGTCTTAAAAGGGTTAAGCCCTTGTATGACTACTTGAAACCTTATTTTGTCATTACATGTCGAAAATATTGACAGAGAGCTGACTCCCTCGATATGCAACAAATCTCTTCTCTTTTGATTCCATAAACTGCTTTTAGTCCGTTGGTTTTCCTCTGCTGGAGTTGTTTCGAGTTGTGTGGCTTTATGGGGCACCATAACAACAAAAAGCACCGGCAAAGACTTTTGCTCTTCACAGGAGGTCTGATATAAACTCCTCTGTATTTGTAGGTTTTATATAAAAAGTGTAACATCCAGTAAAATAAAAATAAATGGATGCTTGCTCTGAGTGCACTGAAGTGGAGGGGGAGAAGGAAAAAGGACATTTCTTTCCACTGAAACTGCAGCAATAATTTAGGGAGGCAGAGAGCATTGGTCAAGGTTCTTTGAGCTGCCGTCTTCATTTTAATGACTAAGGGCAGTCTGGTGTTTCTTATTCAATTTTTTCAGTGTGTTAGAGGGTGATGCCACTTCCTCACTGGAACATCCTCTTGCTTCATGCTGGGTTCTCTGGGAAGGGAAAAACGGGAGAGAGGGAGGGCGCAAAATCATAAACCCCAGATGGTCTTCAGAGCTTTGCCAACAACGCAGAGATGGAGCTGGATGTTTTATTTGTGGCTATCCCCCCATGACTCGCCTCAGAGAGCACTGAGCACTTTGAGATAGGAGGGAGCGAAGCAGAAGCTGCGGTGAGACGGAAGGAGGCAGCACATCCTGGTACCTGAAAGAAGGGAAGGAGGCAGCACATCCTGGTACCTGAAAGAAGGGAAGGAGGCAGCACATCCTGGTACCTGAAAGAAGGGAAGGAGGCAGCACATCCTGGCACCTCTTGAAAGGCTCTGGCGCTTGTCCAGGCGGCCCCAAGAGCTCTGGAGTGATTCATGTGCCTCTTATCTGCTGGAAGAGCCTGAGGGCACCGTGGGCAGTTTGATCAGCGTCGTGTTTCCTTCCTGCTGGAGAGCACCAGAGGGTCCCGGCTGTCACTTCTCTTTGCAGGGCTCAGTGACACTGCACATGCAGGGCTGGCGCTGAGCAGCCTCCCGGCGACAGGGGAGCCTGACAACAAAATAAGGAGTGGTTATAACGTGTTGCAGGGCTCCCAAGTGTCCGCAAGCAGCCCGTGCTAAGTCTAGGATGGAATCATTTTCCCATTGATGCTAAGGAGAAAGGTAGAAACCACGTTACTCCAAGAAAAGTGATGCGCTAGCTCATCATGGATAATTATTTCTGCTTTTTAAAAGAACTGAACAACTGAGTCTAGATGTTTCTGGTGGAGTGGTGTAGAGTTACACTGCTGGAGCTTTGGAATAGGAGTTGCCAGAGGCTGGGAATACTTTGGACAAGCAGTTATGGAAGAGCTGTGTGTGTTCTAACACACTGAGTTCAGTTATTAAAAATAGGGACAAAATTACTTAAGAAATGTGAGTTTCCTAATTATTAATTACTTAAGAAGTGCAGGTTGCTGAAATTCAGTGCACGAGCTTTAAAAAAAATCAAAGTTTAAATTAAAACTTAATTTGCAGTATAACAATCAGTCCCACTGGCTCTCTGGATAGGGATCTGGGGGGCCCTTTCTAGAAATAAAGTGAATAAGGTGACAAAGTTAAATGTTCCTTGTAGCTCTGGCAGCGAGAGAGCCTTTAGACAAATGCTGAAGAGCTGGGAGCTGGGATTATTCAGCAGCTGAGTGCTTAGCCCAGACCCTTTCTAGCTATAAAGACACTTTGCAGGAGTCCCACAATTGGTGTTATCAATGCTAATGAATAAGGGTGTCTGCTTAATTGAGAGCTGAAATAGTTTTGTGGATTGGACTGGAGAAAGGGGTTCAATTTCTGTGAATTAGAGGCGCCTTCAGTGCCCAACAGCCTTTTTTTCTTCCCTACACGAAGAAAGAATCTGTTATTTGTGGGAGCTGAGAGGCAGCTTCTGTATCTTATGCACAGGCTGGGAATTGCTTTATCAAACTCCTCTATGGTGAAATCTCCCTCCTTCTCTCCCCTGCTGAGGGCCAGGGGGAGGAAGCTGTTCGGGTTGTGGGTGGGAATATCCTGTTCCTAAATCTCAGTGGAGCCTCTCGCTCGTTTTCCCCTTCTGCAGGAGAAGAAACCAAGCTTTGTCAGGAGTACCCATATTTCTAAATTCTAAGATTGTTTTTGAATGCTCTTCCACCCTGAACCAATAATGGCTGAAATAACACGGTCTGAGGAGAATATTTGTGTTCAATGTGCCTCTTTTGTCAAAACTTCATTGGGAGCCACCTCTGGCAAGTGTGATTTTGAGATAACTGGCTTTCTGATGCTCGTGAAGAGGAAGTTTTGAGGGGCTCCTGTTCCTCATTAGAGGGTTACACAAGGTGTCTTCTCTCACCTCAAAGCTCCCCAAGAGCTGCTGTAAAATGCTTCTGTACCCAGACACTTCCCACTTGAATGCAGCTGTTAATGATGGCCTTTGCTGACACCGACTCTGAGTTTACTCCTGCAGAACTCAACAAGACCTGTGCTAATCCAGCCCTTTGCTTCCCTGTGCAGTAGATATTCCTCCTTTTCATGGGTAAATCACCATGGGAGGGGGCTGTAAAAGCCAGGCCAGGGAAGGGCAGGTTTGTTAGTTTTTTACAAGCAGGGCTCTCACATGGAGGGAGGACTTTCTCCTTCTGCCTTTTCCTGGCTCTGGGAAAGCTTAGCACTGGCAGGGCCCATTAATTTTTAATTTACTCTTCTCTATGCTGCACTGCTATTGTGGTTTACGAGGATATTATGCTGGAACAGAGGCCCGTAAAACAGGATTTTAAAGTTTGGGAAAGGCATGGTTGTCATACATAATATGCACGCTGTAGTAGAAATGAGTGGGTATTTATAGCACAGCTAATATTAATTATTTTTATTGTGATGTCAGCCCTGCAGGTCAACTGGAGAGTAAGATGCTGTGGAAGCCAGAAATCTCCAGACATTAAATTATATTAATATGAAATGTTGGGAAGTGGTTAATTTTTACTGCTGGTTTTGTTTAAAATGTTTTGCTGTACAAAGCCGTATCAGCAGTGCGATATATTATTGTTAGGAGGGATATAATTCAGCCCCACTACAGGGGAAGCCCATGTGCTTTATGAAACCCACAGCTCCGAGTCCAGCTCTGCCCAAAATAAAGAACTACAGCAAAATAACACTTTTTGAATAGCAAATTGCTATTTTTAATTGCTAACCACATCGCTTTGTTGCTCATGCTTTGTCAAGGTTATTGGCGATACGAAAATCTTCCTGTTGCCTCCTGACTTTCATGTAGCACAAATTCCTCCAAAGGATATTTGATTCCCCCTGCTTCATGAAAAACCACCTGTGAGGGGGAGCTGACAGCAAAACACTCGCTGTGATTCTGTGAAGCTTTGGGAAGAAAGATTGGGAAGATCAGGAGAAAAGCCCTGCAGTGCTTGGAGGAGCTGTTTTGTACCCATCGTGTGCTGGATCCCTGCAGGATGCGTGAGCTGGGGGCTTTTGAAGGTGTCTGTTAAGGCAGATATGTGTAAGAGGGAGAAATTGCTTCCCCTGAAATCTCCTCCTGAGTTGATCATTTCCTAAAAACTAAAATTCTGGCGTTCTCCTGCAATGGACCCCTCAGATGCTCTGCCCTGGGTGTTTCACCGGAGCTGTGCCTGAGCTGATTGCATGGAAATAGAGACTCGACTGATCATTTAATAATCAGGGAATGATTCAGCTTTGATCTGCTGAAGAGGAGAGTTAATGGATGAATGTTTTCAAAATATCTGTGCTTTGCGTGCCTTGAAACTCGCAGAAACTCGCAAGGTGAAAGTCTCACAGCTTTGGAGCCAGGGACTTTTCCAGCCTCTTGTGCAGAACATGCAGGGTGAGGAACAGCTCCTGTTGAATTGTGACACCTCATCTGGAGACCCTCAGTTTGGATCAGAGTGAGGACAAGGCTGGGCTTGTTTTCTCTACCTCAACATGAGAAAACACTTGAATGTGGATATAAGGAACACCGGAAACGCTTCAGACCTGGCTTGTGTGTTTGCAGGCACAATGAAGAACCAAGAACTTGAGACAAGGCTTGGTCTGTGCTGTGCATCGCCTGAAGAGCTTCAGCACCAGCTGGCTTGCTCTTGTTCCTGAAAAGGTTGCTGCCAGAGAGGCTGACCGATTTGAGAGGCTCGTGCAGCCTGAAAATTGCAACACCTTAAATCCCTGAAGCCTCCCTCCCTCCAAAAAACACAGAAAGATAATGAAAACTTGATGAAGCGCAGGAGGAAGTTCCTCGTCAGCACACTGCAGTGGTGGGGAATCGGATTTTCACAGCTCACTAACCCCTTAAGTGTTTAATAAATCCGAGAGATCTGCTCCAAGGATAAGGTGGCCCTGGTATCTGAGCAGACAGGCTCTACCTGCTGTCATCTTTCTTAAAGCTGACCCTGCACAGCAGGACCAATTACCCAGCTAACAAAGTGGAGACAAGTGTCTCCTTCTGTGCCACCCTGTCCCCGGAGCTGGAGGCATTGTGGTTGCCATGGCAATATCGCTTGAGATCCTGATAACAGCAGTGGTTGAGATAAAGTAACTGAGGATAGGGGATGTAGGCTTTTCTCCTGCTTTTTTGTGTGGATTTTCCTGGTTTTTCACGTGCCCCTGCACTGGCAGGCTGAGAGGAGTGGCCTTCTCCCAGCAGCTGTGACCACCTGCTGTGGCAAATTGTCAGGTTGGAGATGTGGTGGGTGCTGAGGACAGTTTGGTGAGTGAGTTTCTGTGCTGCATGAGAGAGCTGAGCGTGGAGAGCTGCAGGAAAAGGCTCCTTTGCAGGCTGCAGGGCAGGGAAGCCACATCCCAGGCTTTCCCAGGAATCGCCTTTGAAGCTGCCTGCCTTGTTCTGCATGTCAGGGCAATAATTCCTGTCTCTCCCCTTCAGCTGCTCCTTGAGGAATTCCTGCTGGCCATGGATTGTAGATCTGATCAAATGAGGAGTTTCAAAGCTGAGACTCTTTCCAGGAGAGGGCAGCTGGGGAGCTGATGGGACCAGGCCATGGATGTCCTAATCAGCTGTTGGTGGCAGGAGGCCCAGCTGGCACCTCCAAAGTGATATTGGGGATGAGCTGCTTGTCTCTCCGTCCAGGAGAATCCCTGTGGAATGTGTGCATTCATGCTTTATTTTTTGGAGAATTTTCCTGTTTCCAGTTTCGAGTTCTGAGCCAGGCTTCGGCTCGGTATTTGAAAAATATTGATCAAAAAGGGCAAATCTAAAGTTCTCCCCTTGTTTTTACAGCCTGGCTATCTACAGAGAATTATGAAAAGTCTGAACTTATCTTCTGACAGGTTGACTTGCATCTTTGAACAATCCAGCTAAATTTGAGACAAGTGAAACCAGCTTTGATGCAAGAGGTCCAGGGCTGGCAGTCAGCCTGGTTTATTGATATTATTGTTTAGGGATCTTGGAAAAATCGTGTCCCAGCTTCCTGCCTCGGTTTGCTTATTCAATATTAAAAGTACTGACTGACCCTGAATCATTTAAATCTGGTTAATGTGCCTCAGCCTAGGGAGGATTAAAAATTCCCTGTCCTGATGTTGCATGTAACCAGATTGTCCCAAACCAAGATGACTTTCCCCGCACAGAACGGGTGCATTTTGTGCAATTTTACTCTTTGTTTGCCCTGTCAGACCAGTGATTGATGACCATCCCTGTTAAATCCTGGTTTTCCTGGGGCTCAGCACTTACAGCAGCAGTTGTGGGTCAGAGGAATCCAACCTGGCCCAAATAATTGCCGATTAACTGGCCAAGCTCTGGCTCAATTCTAAAACCAGGCTCTGGTTCTGTAGAACTGGGTTCCAAGTGGTTTTTTAAACAAATTCAGTAAGAAATAAAGCATTCGTGCCCTTTGGGGATGTGAGATGTTGCTGTGTGAGGGCACAGACCTGGAATGGCAGCAGCAAGGCATTGATTTGCATACAGAAGGCAAATCCTTTACACAGTGCAGATAATGCACGTTGTAAAACAGTTACAATAACATTCACTGCAGCCATGAAAACAATTTTACAGCAGATTAAACACACTTAGAAAAAGGGGAAAGATGAGTGAGAAGGCAATGCTGACACTAAATTAGACTTGAGTCAGCAGCAGCGAGAGAACAGAGGAGAAAATGAGAAAATATTCCAACTGTCCTGCTGCAATTTTTTTTTTTTCCCCAGGCCAATTCCATTCTGTGCTCACCTGTATGGTTGAATTGGGGAGCTTTGGTGCTCTCTGAGATTGTGGGAATTAGTGCAAAATACTAGAACTGAGGTGAGCATTACCTGAAACGGTGCTCAGAGGGCAAGTCAGTGACATTGTTCTGGACAAAGAGTGGTTTAGTGGGTTTGGTCTTCCTTCTTTGTCCTGTCAAACAACCTTGGAGTGCTTGGGAGTATTGGAGTCATGTTCCAGTGGATCACTGAGACAGCTGTATTTAAGGTGCATTATCGAGGATGTGTTTGTGATGTATTTAAGGTGCATTATCGAGGATGTGTTTGTGATGTATTTAAGGTGCATTATCGAGGATGTGTTTCCCCTGCACGGTTTGGGATGTCGGTCAGGTGAGCTGTGTGTGCGAGGCACAGAAGCTCAGGCAAAATGTTGAGTTGTGGTCCACACAAGGTCTTGAAAAAACGAGTTTTGTGCCATTGCAAGCCTGTAGGAGGGTTGTAAACCACAAATTCTGGATTCCTGGATGATCCTTTAAATGCTGGATTTTGCCTTCAGGCTCTGGATCACACAGGCAGAGGGGTCCTACAATGCAGAGGAGCTAGGAGGTGCTGGAGGCCTGGCACTGCTGAAGATTCTGATTAAACCTGGGAGGTCAAACCCATTTGCTGCAGCTGCTTGGCTGTGTCTATAGAATTTTCATTAATGAGCCATTGCTTCTTGACTTTACATGTGTGTAATGGTTGATTATGCAGGATTATCTTCCCACAGCACACAGACACCTGCTAAAGAGGGACTAATCTTGTTAGGAGCCAAATCTCATCTGATCGTTAAACATGGTGTGCTTACAACCCACTTGTCAGCTCTGCTTAATTCAGCATGCAGGGCTCTGTCACAATGGCTATTGATTCATTGGGATTGCTTGGCATCTTTGGAGATAATCATCTTGCGTGTCTGACAAGCTGCTGGGCCCTTTCAGAAGCAGAGCTGGTCATAAATGCCACGGGCTGTGGTGTCTGGGTGACTTTGTGTGGTGTCCTGGCTCTTGTGAGCCTTCCTGGGCTGCTGCTTCCTGCTCAGGGGGTTTAGGACAACCCTGTGTCAGGAAAATTAATCCACAAACTCCAGAGGTTTATGTCCAAAAAGGAGACGGAGGAGTCCTGTTACTTTATTCGAATAAAGGGAGAGGCCCTGGGGCATTCCCCTGGGGTCTCTCAAATTTTTGGAGGATGCAGCCTCCTATTTATCCTCATTTCCCTGCTGCATTTCCCTCTCTCTTTCCCCATTGGCTGAGGTGCTTGAGAGGTACAGACTTCCCAGAACGCCTAATATCTAAGACTCCCTTCTAAGGTATACCCGCCTCCTTTTTTTTAATTCCTATGGAATTAATGGTTCTTCCCATTGTTTCTTTCATCTCTCAATATCCAGTTTCATTTATCAGCAGACCTACAGTTTGTTTGTAAAGACAAATCTCTCTCTTTCCATTCATCAATCAGCGGAATTCTCCCCATTGTTTCTGTTATCTCTCAGTGCTGGTTTTATCTACCAGCAGGCCTGCAGCTGGTTTGTAAAGACAAGTCCCTCATTCCTTTCACTTTCTGGTGTTCAGACAGTGTGGGTGACAGTGAACATGGGTTCTTGGCTGGTTTGTGTCCCACAGCTCTGTGGGATGAGGGTCTGGATGTTGTTACTGCAAATGTTTCTGCTGGTTGTGAAACATCTGTCTGAAATGATGTGTTTTGTTTAGAGCTCTGCTAAGGTGGTGTGGGGCTGTGGAGGAAGGTGTTCCACAGGGGAAAACAGCTGGGAGAGGCCAGGCTGGACAGGACGTGGAGCAACCTGGGCCAGGGGAAGGTGATGCCTTAAGTGGCCACCTAAAACACAGAGACCAGACAAGAATTAAGAGAATAAAAGGAGGGATTTATTTGAAGGGCCTTCAAAGGCTCACCCTGGGCAGTGCAGAGGCTCCACCCCAGATGGACCCTGGCTCACGGGTTCTTCACCCTTTGATAAGTTTGGCTCATTTGCATCTCAGGGTTCATTCTCCAGTGATCACCTCAGTTTCATGATGGAATTACCCCAAGTTTGCCCTGCTTTGGAGGCTTTTAGCTGACACATTTGGGGCCCGGTGTCCTTGGAGTGGAAGCTGCAGAGGTTTGTTGTGTGTGAGCAGCAGGAGAGAACAGCAGCTCCCAGGCCACAAGGAACTCCAGAGTTACACACCAGGCAGGGCAGGGTGGGGTTTGAAAAATAGAAAAGTTAAAACCTAAGGCATCAAAGGTGTCCCTGGAATGAGCTGGGCTTTAGGGTCCTTTCAACCCAAACCATCCCGGGATTCTCTAAGGGAGATGCGGAGCCTGTGGGATGGGGGAGAGCCCAGGTTGGTGTAAAGTGAGGGTGAGCACATCCTGTGGGGACTCTGCTCACCTGAGCCAGGTGAGGGTGGGATGTTCCTTGGAAACTTGGGCTGTCTCCAAGTTCAGGAGCTCCCTGGGTTCCTGCTGATAACAAAGGAAACGTTGCTGTGATACCCCTCTATCAGTGTTTCCAGTCAGCTCCATTCACTGATTAGGGCGCCTGTTCTGGTCTCTGCAAATTAGCCTGTTAAAAATGAACCATTTCTGTAGCTTTTGAAACTTTTGTTTCTGTTCAGAGACCGCTGCCCCTGTAACTGTAAGATGCTGCTCTGTGGAAGGAATTCTTGGAAGGCTTGGATATATAAATGCTGCCAAAAATTCCAAAAGGGAGGCCAGGATATGGGAAAAGTGCCTGTGGAAAACCTTCTTGTGGAACATCGCTTGTGATTTGAGTGAATGCCAAAGGACAGAAGGTCCTCTGAGATACTGAAGGTGCCTCCCTTGGGGACATGGAGGGATGTACTCCCTGTTGTCCTCACACTGGCTCGTACCTGCCCAGGGTACAACTTGTCACTGCTCTTGTGTGACAAGGCTCCCTGTCTTTATATTTGCATGAGTTTATTCTGATGGAAGTTTGCAAAAGTTCTGGCTCCTGAAGGATGAGAGCAGGTTAAGTGAAAGTCAAGAAGTTGATTCCATCAAGATCATCTGGGATTTTCCATTCTGGCAGATTCATTACTTTCAGAAATGATAACTGATTGTATCTGAAGAGGTGAGGGGAAGAGCGATTTAAATCGTGTCCATTACCTGTCAGCAAATAATGCTGTGTGCAGCTGTGAGGAGTGACAGGAGTGCCTCTGACACGATTTGACTTTTCAATGAGAGCTACTATTTGTGCTACTTTTTTTTTCCTTTTTAGACATATATGCCCCATGGAAATTTCAATTGTCACAGCTGGAGGGGAGAGGTACCTGTGGAATGTGTGCAGTGAGTGCTCCTGGAAGGAGGTGAGCAGAGCAATTTGTTACATCTTAAATCTTGCAATCACTGAAAAACCTGGCCTGCTGCAATATTCTGATCTGTTAATCACATTTCTACATGGCAAACAGCTTTCTGGAGGGTTATTTGCTCTCTGTCTCAAAGCAAATATGTATTTTTGATTTGAGGATAATTCCAGGTTTAAGTAACTTCTGCTTCCCTGTTAACAAAAGTCATTGCTGTTAATTAGTCAAGGGCAGAGATGAAATATTTATTCGAGGGGGTGGTTTGCTCTAATTTCACTTCTTACTGTGTCCTTGTGTAGGTGTTTAGGGCTGAGGCTGGAGGAGAGGTGCAGCTCTTGTAATCCGTAATCAAAGCAGACAAAGCCTGGCTGAAAGAGCCACCAAACCCCCACGGAATTCCCAGTGGAATGTGTTTGTCAGGCTGTCCAGCAATCCATGGCTTGGCTCTGGGTTGGTAACAGGAAATTCAGTGCCTCCAATGAGTTGTTCAGCTGGGGAGTGTCCATGGTGTTACAGTAGAGGTCACTTGACTCCTCTGCAGTTTATTTGCTTTTCTCATGTGCTCTCCTGGACCCTGTCCAGCCTTGCTGGTCACTTTGATTCTCCAGATTTTAGGAATTTAATTTGTGTGGGATTAGACTGTTAATTTTCACCTGTTACACATGCACACAGCTCCATGTAGGACATGGTGAAGGCCCTTCCTGGCCCGAGTGGAGTCCCCAGGAGCTCGAATTCCATCCTGAAACCTGACTGTTATCCTGAAAATTCCATCCTGAAACCTGACTGTTATCCTGAAAATTCCTTCCTGAAACCTCACTGCCATCCTGAAACCTCACTGCCATCCTGAAAATTCCCTCCTGAAACCTCACTGCCATCCTGAAAATTCCATCCTGAAACCTCACTGCCATCCTGAAACCTCACTGCCATCCTGAAGGACTGCTGGGACCTGCCTTGGAGCTGATAAATCCCATTTTTCTATCTGTTCCAGCTTCTGTGTTTGAAACCTGCCTCCCTGCTCCCTCCCAAGTTAAATTCCTGTGGTGGTGCTGTGAGGCTCATTAAGAAGTAGGGCTTGGAATATGTTCCAAGACTTTTATGGGAACGGCTCTCAGCAGTGGGGAGAGGTCATATTTTGGTTGATTTCCTTGTGAAATAAAATGCAGAGTAGCTTGTGCTCGGTATTTTGGGGGTGTAAAACTTGTTTACAGTGTGTGAAGCTTATGTGCAGTTTTACGTTACTTTTAGGAGTTGTTTTGGCTGCACATTAATAGAGAAATAGCTTTCAATTGTAGGTAGTGCAGTGAAAACACTGTTAAACTTTTGGAGAGGGACAATTCTTTTGCAGATGCTAAAAAAAAAATTATCATCCTGCAGGATTCTATTTTCTGCCAGCCTAAAACACCCAGAATTTGGGGCAGAGATTCTCTCAGTGCAGTGGAGCAGAATTTTTTCACCTCAGTCATAGCAGCCTCCTATAAAATGAACCCCCTGGCAAACTGGAACTCCCACTGGATTTAAATACCTGGCAGCTGTTTAATTAAATGGGATTTCTGGGAACACGACAGGTGCACAGTAAATTGGCGATTCATGTGAAGGGTTATGGATTTGTAAAAGTCCTACAAAGTAGAAATATACTGACAGACATGGCAGCAACAGGTAGGACAAAGTTCGGCTGGTGAGGTTTGTAGGAGCATTTTGGCTCATTTCTTGTGGGCTGGACATTCCTTGGCAGGAGGGAACCGGGAATTCTAAACCCAAGGCTCCTCTGTAGCTGCTGGGCTGCTTCCCTGGGGGCAGAGTTGCTGTCACTGCTCCTGTTTGGCTCCATTTATGAAAACTCTCCTGCTGTGGCAGGTGTGTGCATAACTCTGCCCTGGGCTGAGCATTTCCTGAGGAGGAAGGGGCTCCATCTGTTCAGGAGAGCTGTGCTGAGCAGTGTCATCCTAATTACAGAGGAGGCTCCCTCCCCTTCCCTGCATGGAATACAAAAGCACCTCTCTTCTCACTCCATAATTCATTAACAGAGCTGGGGAGGGACAGGGACAAGGAGCTGCATTTTCCAAGTGGGGGATAGAAAGGGGATCTCCTGCTTTGCATGGCAGTGCTGATACCCTCGAGGGGACACCCTGACTTCCTGGGGAAGGTCCCATCAGCATTTTTAACTTGAGATGCTGAAACTTCACCGTCTGAAAAACTTGGGAGTGTTCCATGGGTTTGCAAACCAGAGAATCCTGGGTCCTGTAAAACAAGGAGAGGGTGCGGCCAGGAGCTTGTTCCTGTGGACTCCTTAAATTGGTTTTGATGTTCACTGGCCACATTCACCAGCTTTGCCCACAGAAAATTGACACACAGAGTGGGATTTAATATTTAATACCCCTCCCCTGCTTTGGATGCAGTTCTCATGCCCTTGGGGGGCTTTTCCAACCACAGCTGTTGAGCCCCCAGAAGTTTTCTGACAATGCGTTGCACTTGTTCTCTTGTAGCCTCCATTTACAGTTCAGCACTAATGCTGAGAACTCCTGTTTCACGTGGAAATCTAAAAAATATTTGAAAGCCTCACCAGACTTCACTTGCGAAGCAAAGATTCCAGAGTGGGATTTCCCAATCCAGAGGTACAAATGGCATGATAGAAATGAAATGGCTGATGAGAAGGTGGTGGCTGAGCTGGGGAAGGTGTTTCCTTTGGCCTCTCAGGTGGCCGTTGCTGTGTTGTGCTGGAGGATGATGCTGTGTCTGGGGAGAAAGTGTGTCCTTTGCACATCTCCACAGCAGGTGTGCTCAGACTTGTAGGAAACACAAATTTTTAGCTCTGCCTGGTGCATATTTATGGCCATGTCTGGTGTAGTGACAGCTGTGAAAGTGGTTTTTGTGTTGGTGTTGGGTTGCAGCCAGGAGAAAAAGTGTTTGTGCTGAGTGCAAGAGCTGCCACCTCCAGAGCAGAAAGCAGGGCAGGTGACAGGGGCTGCAGCTCCTGAGGCACGGCTGAAATGCAGATTATTGTCCTCTCTGGCCAGCAGAACTTTCTGCAGCAACAGGAGCTTTCTAAGTCCCCACGCAAGGCACTGATGCAGGGTAAGGCTGAGCTCAGGAGACCTGGGGCGATGCTGGGGCATGAAAAAGGCAGCTCTGATGTGCAACGTTGATGCTGCTGCCCTTTAAACTCCACCTGCAATGGAAACGGTGGTTTGGAGAGAAGGTTGGTTGTGAAATACTAATTAGTGCTGGCTACTGGAGGGAAATAAGCAGGGTGGGTGTGTGCACCTGCTCCAGAGAGTAAGGAAAGGGAAAGAAGGGAATAATTGGGAAGGAAAAGTGGGAAACCAACAGACTTCTTCCGATTTAGTAACTCTGAAGTTCAGTTCTCTGGCTGAGACTTTCCCAGTGAAGTTTTGATTATCTCTGCCATGTTTAGCCCCAATTTTTCCAATGAAGTGATGAGAAAGAAGAATATTTGGGGGTATGTGTGTTTATATCTAGACAAATAGCAATAATAAACCTCAGAACACACCTGTCTATCCTTTCTGATGTTTTGAAGGATAATTAAGTTCAAAGATGCCAAACATCACAAAACTGAGGCTGGAATTTTGCATTAAGGGGTACAGAAGAAGGCAGGTTATGGCAGTTTATGCATGGAAAAGGAGAAATCATCATCCTCTGGTCACATATGGCTGGAAAAGCTCTCCCCTCAATATAGCATGGCTTTGTGGAAGTTAGTGAACCTGAGGTGTTTGGCAGGGCTGAGGGGGATTTATTTATGTGCAATTTTATTTTCAGGCTTCTTTTGGCTGTTTTGACACCTCCTGGCAATTTTCCTAAGTGCTCAAACTGCACATTACCGTGAGGAATGTTTTTAAGCAGCTCCACGTTGAAATTGGCTAAGGCTTATTTACCGTTTGACTCCTGGCTCTGACAGCATTTATTTCTCCCAATGATTTCTGCTAAGTGAGTTATTTTTCAGTTAGATTGAGCAGGTTCCCACACTTGCATCTCCTTTTCCATTTGCATTTCCTTTCTTTCCTGGTGGTGCCAATCTCGGAGCTCCCTGGGTAAATGATGATTACAGAAGCCAAATGTTGCCTGATGTGCAGCAGAAGGGGCAGGAAAGCAAAGGGGGCTGAGGAGAACCTTGAAGCTTTTAGCTCTTGACTGACACAGGCAGCTGGATGAGAACAACAACCTTATTTCACTTTACTCTTTGTTTTCTAACCAGAATGTATTGATGAAGCAGAGGAGAGAGATGCGAGCCCAGTAATGGTATTTCTCCAAGGAGGTTTAGGACTGCCTTGATTAAGAGCTCTGATGGGCTTTGAGATCCTTATTTCCCATATCCAGTGTCCATGAGGAAAAATGGAATGGACAGAGATGTTTAAACCTCATTTGAAGGGCAGGATTTAATGGCCATGGAGAGATGGAAGTTATTTCAGAATGATTCTCCTGTGGGACTTCAAAAAACACCTGCTTTGAGCTCTTCTTGCCTTGGATGTGAACTGAGCAGAGAGAGCTGGGTGTGTTTACATCCTCGTGTCTTGGTTTGAAAGACAGGTGTCGGCCAAAAAGGCAGGAGCCTCCCTTGGAATGGAAAGATGTAGCCCCCTTCCCTCCGAATTACTATAATTCCGAAATTAAGGGGCTATCAGGTGAAAATATGAGAAAATAGGAATAACAGTTCTTTACTGATGTATGTCTATCAAGGCAAACACACAACAGTAACTGTGTCAGTAACACCAAACAGACCCAGACCCCCGGTGCCGGCCTCTCTCGGCTGTCGGGCCCTTACCTGGCGGCTCCCGGCGGGCAGGACGGGTGCGATGCTTCCCCCGCGGCTGCAGGGGGCGCTCCGGCGCGGGCTCAGCCCTCACGCGGTAATGGCGGCCGGGCCGAGCCGGGAAGGGATGGAAGAAAGGCTCCACAAACCCCCAGGGGCAGCCGATCCCAGCCCCAGCAGGACCCTCGGGAGCAGCAGGCTGGAACAGCAGGGATGAGCACG